>VDFB02139675.1:0-48592 GCA_007258455.2 Sequoia sempervirens | reverse complement strand
TATTAGAATTTTTTTAAAAATATTAAAACTTGTTTGTCTAACCACCATAACTTGGTCAAAAATTTATGAAATTCAATTTTTTTATTTTTTTTAATCCTATAGTATGGGAAGCATAAAATGTGCCACATCTTTCAAATTCAAAAAATGTGAAATCGTTTAAGAAATATAATGTTTTTCAATCAACCTATCAATCAGGACTTTAGTTAGAATGCATGTAGAAAATCAATAATAATTATCTATTTAATTCAAAATAAGTCATATTGTATATTGGTGGAAAAATAAAATTTTATCAATAAACCATTTTCGTTTCATCAAATTTGGATAGAAAAAATGTCATTAGCCACTTTTAGGTCATATCACCACTTTTTGGACCCCCATGATCTTGCACTCACCTGCCCCTTTTCCTTCTTCTCCATCACCTCCTCTAACTCAATCACCTCCCCCACCATCTATGGCGATTGTTGTTTATGAGGAAAGGCTATTAGTAGAGCTTGTTCATACCATTCCTCCCCCAAAGAAAATAGTTAGTAGGAAAGAGATGATTCAATAGTTGAAAGCATATGAGGAAATGTTTGAGCTATATGAAGAAAATAATGTGCTCATTGTCTCTAATGTACTTGAACTTTGCATGGGGAAAGCAATAAAAATGGTGAAAAATGTCCACTCCAACTATTATTTATTGTTTGATGTAGTTAGCATGTTTGAAAGAGATAGATCAGTGGTAGTCCCATTGATGTAGTTATGGATGCCTAGAATTAGTGCATTGGATGGCATGATTAAAGGGTCTACTCATGAGTTACTCAATAAGCCAGGATAGATAGTCATTGCATATAAAATGGTAAAGGGAATCATTAATTACAATGGGATGGTAGATCCCATGGAGAAGAAAGTTAGAGAGATGCTCCAACAATTTGAAGACAGTGATCTTGGCTTCTTGCCAGACATTCTAGATAGTAATGGATTTGTGAAGACATATGAGTAGTGGAGATCGCAAATGGATGATTTCATTGCTATAGAGGCCCAGTTAGTTTGTGATGGTGGGGATGTTGATATTGATACGTTGAAGAATAATATGGATAAATTGTTACTCACTAGTAAGTTTTTGGAGGATTTTGATAACGAAGTCAACCAAGTTGTAAAAAGGTATGGCCCATATAGAAACAAATTGGATGAGTTCATGGCTTTTAACTAGCCTTTAGAGGAAGATTATGACACATGGGATAAGAAGTATAATGAGATCCCTAACTTGTAGAGCTTGCTCCTGGTGATGTGGACACATTTTGTCTTTTATGCACATTCAACATTCCCAAACAGTTTCAACAATGACAACAAAGGGGTTTTTGTCTTCACTTTCCAACTAAAATTCTTGTGTTCACATCAAGAAGAATGAAGAAAAGGAGTGGAAAAGAATCAGATATCAATATCATACACTTTTTGGAGGGACAAAGATTGTTACAGGCAAATAAAATTGTATTTGTCCTTAGAATATTCCATGTCCACGAGCAGTTGAGCTCACTTTTTGAAATGTAACATTGTTTGTCAAATGAAAATATGACATGTGTAAATGTCTCGAAGCTTGTTGCTCCCTTGTCTTATAAAATGGAATTCAAGGCCATTTGCACAAGATGATTGATCTCTTGGAGAATTTTGTAATGTAACACAAAGAATAGAGTTCAAGTTTTTTCTTAGGTTGTTGAGTCTGCATCTTTTGCTTTTTGATATGATTGTATAACAATACTAGCATTTGAATGAACACAAAATCAATTCTAAAGCCAGGTTTCTTCTATATTATACTCTATGCAAATTATAAATGAAATTGATCAAAGATCATTTGATTTGTCTTCATTGTTCTCCTAGTGTATGTGTGCTTCTATTGATGCTCTTATTCAAATAATAGGTCAAATGTTTTAATAGAAGTGTAGGCTTGTGCAACATTGTGTGAGGATTTGATAAGTAGAATTGGTTAAGGATTTCAAGTATGATATTGTAATGCAATGTTGTAGATCTCTATAATGCTTAGATGAAATTCTATTATACCATATAGTTTGCATTTTATTTGACTTTGTGCCCTGGGTTAAGGCACTGATCTAGAATCTGTGTTTGAAGTTGCAACCCTAGGATCTCTCACATTTAAAAGAATAATCACAAAGTTTTATTTCAACTTTGGACTTATTTCTAGAAGTTTCATGTGATTTCATATTCTCTCTCTTTAGATTGTCGAATGCTTTAAAGTATTTGCTAGATCTTCTAAATTCTTCATTTATCAAGAAAATTATATGAGAATATATCTATTATCTACAATGTATGAGATAAATTGGAAAAGGAGATCATAATTACATTGTAAGGGATCACCCTCCTGGGTTTCATAGAGCCCAAAGTGTAGAGGGAAACTTCTTTCAACTTTCACTTTTCGCTGGTCAATCCCTTTAGATAATTGGCAATTGGAAGTGGCAAAACCATAGGTTATCTATAAGATTTAGTTGAGAATTAAAAACCACCAACACCTACTATTCAATATTTATATTCCATGGGTTGTGGATGAACCTTAATGTGTTGAGACATTAGAATTCACTCCTACTTACCATTACAGACACTTAGTATTATATTTATATGAGCATAAGAGAAAGCCATCAGAATTTGAGATATTTGATTGCATCATTGACTACTAGTATACGAGTAATGTTTTATTAACTAATATCATGGATGATCTAAAAGATAAAGTTAAAATTGTTGATCATGGGATAAGAGAATTGGAATTGAAGAGAACAAATTGAAAAGAACAACTTCTAACACTAACACATGAAATTATATTAATAAATATAGAGAAATACTCTTCTTGAATAAAGATAAAGTGGTGTGGTGATGGTATTAGCACCTTGATGGTGTGGATTATCTATATTATTTTCTTATTGAATTGAAGACAAAATTTGATTTGTACTACTAGAAACAGATCAAACGATTTCTAATTTTGATTGTTGTATATGCTATTTCATGATACATTTAAAATTTGATGGCTATCTAGCTTTCTTCAGTCTTTGGGATTTTGAAGTTCATTAATTGTGTGAACTATAGTGTGAAAATTGATCATAGAAATCTTCTAATATTTATGCCTTTGCTTTAAACCTAAATAAGCCTTCTTAAATCCTTGTGTTCTCGTTATGTTTTGCTATTGACTAGTTATCCAAATTGCATTTTAATTAAGTTGTGTCATTAAATCAAGGCAACGTGTGTGATTCAGCTCAACATACCATATTACTTGATATGTCTTGTGGTTGTGTAATTTTGTTTTATAATACCTTCTACATCCTTTTTCCCTAGGTGCTAACATTGAAAAGCAAATTCTGGACATGTGGAATTATGGTCTTCTAAGTTAGTAGTATAAAAATGGTGTGTACCTCTTTTTGCGCTTCCGTGTTAGGATTTCAGATGAAGAGAAAAAGGCTTGTGGAGTTGTGCAATATGTACGAGTCTCTCAAGCATCTAGACTAATTTCAGGGCATCAGCGAACTTTCGAAGAGTGTGTTGTATAGGTTGCATGAAATGATGGCACGTGTCGGAAGTTATTTAATATGACTATTTATGATATTATGATTAATAAAATTAATTTGTAATATTTTTATAATGTAGATTTATTATCAATAATTTAAATAACATCTAAAGCTTTCTTGTTTGGGAAAAAGCAAGTCGGCCCCTTTTGCTACGTGTATGCATGCCACAAGATTTTGAGAATAATAGTTTTCATAGGTTGTTTATAATGTTATTTCTATTTGACTATAACATGGATTGCAATAATATCTATATTTAATATTATAATATAGTATATTTATTAATATAAATATTAATATATGATATGAATAAATAATATTATGTTATTTATGTTAATATAATAATCTATATTACTTGATATATTATAATGTTTATTTTATATATATATATAATATCTTAAATAAATTTATTTTATATTATTAAATATACTATATTTAGCTATAATATACTATAATATATTTATGTTTACATTATATTTATTGTATATATTAAAATATTAAATGCTAATACCAATATTTATTTATGATATAAAAAATAATAATGATATTAAAAGTAGTTATCAACATTTTATATATTATAGTATTCATACATATCTACTATAGTATATGTAATACAATATACTATAATATATAAATTATATAATGTTTAATATACTACAATATATTTATATCATATGTTATAAATAAATTATTACAATGTGGTCCCCATTGTTTTCCTGTGCTTTCGCATCAACAATTTTGTGGAGAGCATAACAGAACCATAGAAGGTGTACAATATTAAATGCCAATACCAATATTTATTTATAATATTAATAACTAGCAACTGCATCTTGGTGTGCAATGGGTACATTGAAGAACTGTGGAAGGCCAATTAGGAAAATTTTGATCTTTTTTTACAATGTAAGGAAAGGCAAGGAGATAGAGATAGGGAGAGAAATAGAGAGGAAGATAGAGATAGAGATGGAGAAGGAAATGGAGAGAGAGAGTGGAAGAGAGATAAATAAAGATAGAAAGAGGGAGAGGATGAGAGGGGGAGAGATGAAGGGATAGAAAGATAGAGATAGGAAGTTATATAGAATGGTTAGAGAGGGGGAGATATATAGAGAGAGGTAGGGAGAGATACATATGGGGAGATATATATAAAGATATATGGAAAGATAAAGAGGGAGATTCTGTTTATAGCCTTGTCTCCCTCTCTATCTTTATATTTTTTATTATCTTTTTTCTCACTTCTCTCTCTCTATTTTTCTCTCCCTATATTTCTCCCTCTCTCTCTATGTGACTATATCTATATGTCTCTCCTCTTCTCTCTCTCTTTCTCTCTCTTTCCATCTCTCTCTTTGTCTCTCTATATTTATTCCTTTATATGCATACTTTTATTTTTGTATCTCTTTTTCTCTTTTTATGTCTTGTATCTCCTTGTTTTCCTCTCTATTTCTCTCTTGTTATTTCCTTTCTCTCTCTCTCTATCTATTTTACTCTTAAGTATGTAATAGGTACACTAAAGAGGTTTTAAAGGTGAATTATCATATCCTTAATCAAATGACATGTGAATCTGAGTATAACTCCCTAGGGACGTGTTATCCTTGGATTGTTGGCTGAAATGACTACTGGTAAAGTTGTAAGGTTTGGAATGAGCCCACTAGGGATCAAGTTTTTTGAGTGAAAAGCCTCGATGCAAAAGGGATGAGGCTAAGATCATGCCTCAGACGGATTTTGGTGGAATGGATACCCCTCAATCCTTGGCTCTAAGCTAAAGGGGACCCCCCTTGGGGGCATCTCAAAAAAAAATGAATAATCAAGTTACTTTCTCTCTCACACTCTATAAATTTTAATTTATATTTTAATTTTGAAATTCATTTTACTATATAAATTATAAAAATAATCGAAAATAGAATTATTCTATAATAATTGAAGTTTTAACAAGTGTCACGCATGTGGCTAGTACTTGCCTTTATAGTATTGTAATTATTGTTTTCTAGATTTTGAAAAATAAATGTAAGTTTTACTAATGTGAATAAAAATAAATGTAAGTTTTGTTAATTATAGTGTTTTAGTATTGTTAATTAGTTCTTTGAATAACCTAATTCTAATCCTAATTCACATGCTAACTCTAACTCTAATCCTAAACCTAACCCTAACCCTAACAAAAAATTCTAAACTATTATCCTAATCCTAGACCTATCTCTAACCCTAATTATGGTCGTAACACTATCCATAATTATAGTTGTAACCCTAACCCTAACAATAAAGAATTGTAGAGTGACATAACAAAAAAAATCTATGAATTAATATTGGCAATAAGATTTGAAATAAAGATATTAGATGAATAAAATTTTGAAGCATTATAACTATTAATCATATTTTAGTGATTTTTATTAGTAATATTTTATTTTTAATTGATTTTAATTTTTAAATAATTCTAACCATAATTTTTACCTTATTCTTAATTCTAATCCTAATTATAATTCTTTTAGGATTATAAGAATTAATAATAATAGGATTAGAATTATAATTTAATTAATAATTATAATAATTTTAGTTATTTTAATTTAATTTTTATTTGTGTTTATATATGTTTTGAAGTTAATAAAATTTGGAAAATAAAAAAGTGGTAATATCAAATAGTTTAAGATTTAATTTAAATTTTTATTTTAATTATAAAATCAAATTCTTTGAAAGATTATATGTCATTTTATGGATGTGCTTTAATTTAAATTTTATTTTATTACTTTTAATAGTGAATCCAAATCTCTATAAAATAGCTAATTGATTTTTTTATGATTTTTTAATAAAAAAATAACAATTACATACATTAAGAAAATCATTCTAAAAACTAGTAACATTTATTTATTTTAGAAAGCTTTAATGAAATAACTTTATAAAGCAAATAAATGAAAAATCATGTTTAAAAAACTATTAAAAAAATAGTTTATCTTGCTTTCTACAAATTTTCCCACAACACCCCAAACTTCTTAACCAATTCAAGAAAAATAATTTTTACAAATTTTAAAATTAAATATTTAACACATTCACTTTTTAAAAAATGAATTATATTTGAAGAGAATAAGATTATAATTTTTAATTGGTTCAAAACCGACTTATTAATAACTAATTAACAAAATGAATTGAAAAACTAAATACTACTATTACTAAATAAATAACTTAATATTTTATTAGCCAAAGCTTACTCTGGCTATGTTTAAGGAAAGTATGCTCTGCAACAATCTAAAAATGTATCTTTCAATGCAATTTACTCTTCATTTGATACTAATTTAATGGTAAAATAAGGATTATAATGAATTGTAATTTACTCTTCATTTGATACTAATTTAATTGTATCTCAAATAAATAATTTGTTTATATCTCTAGCATTTCAAATAAATAATTTGTTTATATCTCTAGCATTTCACACAAATTGTTTATCCCGATACCAGATTTTCACGCAATAGAAGATTGAAACATTTCACACAATGCCTCAAAGAAACAAAGTCTCAAAAGTGTGATGAAAGTAGGATATGCCCAAATGGGTTCAAGTACATCCCATGCAACAAACCTGGTAAACATGCAAACAAAATATGCAATGTTCTACCATAAATATTTAGAAATGGTATTAACACTCCGTCAAGTTGCTTAATCAAAGTGAATTGCATACCTGATTCGAAATGCCTCTGCAGAAATTGAAATGTTTGGCATTGTTAATGGTGTAGTCTCCAATATTGTTTTAAAAAATAGGCGATTCTTCCAGTACAAACCAGTTCATTTTCATGCGATACCTACCATTTCAAATACCATGATGAACATTTCATTCTCCATGCCATACTTCCATGCATTCATTCATTTGTCATGTGCACGTCAATTTTTCAATTTTTGGAAAGTTTGTGTTTACACCAGGTCCGTGTTATCAATATAGGAACACCTCTTGACATAATTATGAACCCCTTATGCATTGGATTAAACCATATGAAGATTTAAAATTGTAATCCTCCACAAAGGGATATAATGTGGGATAAAATTTGGCATGCAAATAATTTTAAAACTCCTAAAAGATAAAAGGATAGATATAAATGATCAAATCCAAATAGTGTGGTTTGTACAAGCTTAATGTCCTTTGACTCTATTTTTTTCTCATTTTCTTAAGTTCATAGTATTAATTGAGTAAAAAAAATGCGTTGATCTTGTAAAAAATAAATCTTTCTCATTGTATTTTGATATTATGTTTCTTTTTTTAGGTTTAATGTTGGTCATGTGTTCTTATATTTTGGCAACACATGTCTTGTTGAAAAAATATAGTATTCCTCCTTGTGTAGACATAAGTAATTGTTATCTTTTAAGAGTATCCCTAAATCTATAACACTTTCAAGGACATTTGGCTATCAAGCTCCGATGCATGTTTGCATAGCATTTTAGCTAATTATGTAATTTAGTTTGGTGTTGTATTTTGAACAAAGAAAACCAATCATGAATGTAAGAGAGGGGGACCAAACACGTCAAGGCTCTAGGTCATGGAGAGCTGAGAGTGGAGGGCTGCCCTAACTTACCTCACTCTAAAGGGGTGTTTCAAATAGAGGTTGAGAATGA
This sequence comes from Sequoia sempervirens, assembly GCA_007258455.2. Taxonomy (NCBI): domain Eukaryota; kingdom Viridiplantae; phylum Streptophyta; class Pinopsida; order Cupressales; family Cupressaceae; genus Sequoia; species Sequoia sempervirens. Next base: position 40,466 of record VDFB02139675.1, on the reverse strand, counting down.
TGAGGACTATAAAGTACTTCAATCACCCTTTAGACCCGAAATTCAAGTTTAGGCTAGGCGAACTGGTTTTTGGAGTCAATATTGTACCTCATACAACTCTCTGTCTGAGGATGAAAACATAGCTCTAGGATGACAGTGCGACACACTGGTGTCTCTCTGGTGCACTAGCGTCTGTACGACCAGAGGACAAAAAGTACAATATAAACTACCAAAAAAAAACTAACCTAACTAACTATTCTGGAATGAGCAAAATAGAATAATAAAGTATGAAAAGTATAAACGAAGATGATAAAGTAGATAGATGAAGGCTAGATTAATAAAGATGATCTTACCAAGACACCAGTTTGCCAGCTAGCTCCAAATGTACATCCACCTACACACAAGAAAGAGGGAAAAATTGTTGGGGTTGTATAGGGGTCTACCTTAGTCAGACCCCCATTTTGGTGTTTCCGCCTCCATGGACAACCAAATAGCAACAAGAGAGAAATATGTGATAAAGAAGTAAAGAAAGTAGAAGATGCAATAAATACTACAAAATAGTAAAGTGCTACTCAACCAAATCACAAAGGAGAGGAGCGAAATATTACCACCTCCACCCAAAAGCTCACTAGCCAATGGAGGAGAAAGCGAACTTGGCAAGGTCGCCACAACCTCGACTGTGATGAAGGGAGGTCTCACAAGACTCCAATCCCACACTGTTATGGCTTGCTTCACACTTGCTTTGTGGATTTGATGAAGTATTGTTGCTGCAATGCAGTGTTGAAGTGCTGCTAAAGAGTGAAGAGAATGCTGAAAATGCTTGAGAATGTCAAAGAAGGATGCAAGAGCTTGTGAAGAGATTGCAAGAGAATTGCTAGAGTATGAAATGAGATGAATATGGATGAATTTGAAGGAGGAGTGGGAAGAATCTACCATTTTCAGGATTGGTTGGTCGAAGAGGGACGTTACAAATCGACCTCAATCGAATGTGTAACACCTCTGCCAACTTCAAATGCAGGAATCCGTCAGGGACGTAAGCGCGCCATGCGTGCGTCTTTGAAAAACATTCTCTCATCGACACAAGAGACAAATACCAAGTGGAAGGAAGGTAGTTGGGTGATGTGGAATTTTTCCTTCAGATTTGATTTTCTAAGGTGAAGGTATGTGAAAGGGGAATTTGCATTAGGGGTGCAAATTCACTCCTATACATTTTGTCCCCACTTTAGCGAGCACGAGTACTGATGAGTGATTCGGTAAATTAGATCAAAGAGTTAGTAGGGTTAGAGATGTATACCTAAACCGTCGAGGAAGAAAATTGCGATCTGGTGAGCTCGAAAGCACAGGCTGGAACAAAAGACTTCATAGCCCATAGAACTATGAAGATGCACAAGGTACACCGAAGGTCCTTAGACCAATGATGGATAAATCCCGCAGGATGAAAGTGTCTCATAGGCTCACAGACTTGCAAGGAGACAACCCCCAAGATCATCGCCAATGCCTTGCAGGCAGGTTAGGCTTTACAGAAGAGTATCCCCTAAGATCCTCTCACATGAAGGAAACCCAATGAAAATGCCTTACAAGTCGCACTTGGACTGGGAAGGGGCACGCTAAGAAGGCACCAGGACCCAATGATGGATAAGTCAGTAAAGGATAAGAAGCACATAAAGCTCATAGACACGAGGGCCTTTAAGATGTTCACATGAAAGTATAAAAGCCTTACATGCTGCAGACTTGCAAGAAGGTATCCCCTAAGATCTCTCACATGAAGGAAACCCAGATGAAAGTGCCTTACAAGCCTGCAGACCTGTACAAGAAGGCATTCCCCAAGACCTATTTCATGGAGGAAATCCAAAGGAGGATACTTCGCAAAGTCTAATTAGAAAGCAGCTTCATAGGCGCACCTGCAAAGCGACATGTTTACCCGTAGATGAAGCATGTCCGAAAGAAAGTGGCCACATAGGCAATAAAGTAGACAATCACGCAGATCATTAGCAAACTGGAAGGTTTTCAAAGGGGTCCCTCAGGAACCCAGCATAAGAAAAGGGTCCACCCAAGGGACACATTGTTCAAAAGTACAAAGAGACATTTTTTCTCAAATAGATTCATCATCAAGGAATCCTTCTGAAATATGTTCACTTCATCAAGGAATTCGAAAGGAACAAAATTCCCATTTGTGAGGGGAAGGTAAAGGTTGCTCCCACCTTGAAGGAATGTTCTCAAGCTCTTTCTTTACAAACCCATGAAGAAGGAAACACATTTTGGTTAGGGGTCCTAGTTGTGAATGCGCTTTTGAAAAAGAAATGTTCACGAGAATTTTCATAAAAAAATTCTTTGGCAATGAATACATTTTATGAAAATCATAGCATCATAGAAATGGCGTTGTCACACATGAAAGGGACAACTCAAGCAAAGAAGAGAAAAAGATAAGAAAAGAGAAAAGAAGAAATAATCATAAACGAAGGGCACAGGGGTGATCTGATATTTCAGGATTAGAACTGCTCATAAATATATATATATATAAGTGTAATAATAGTATATAAATGAACTGTCATCAACCCCCTACTATATCAAACCATGTGAAGAATGCACGAGAAGACAAAGTAAAAATAAAAATTTGGGTCAACATGGAAGGGAAGCCTAAATGCCCCCAACACTTTGCATCATCTCCAATTTTCTGAAAATCAAAGCACATAACAGAGGAAGGATGATGATACAAATAGAAGAAGGTTTATGACAAAAAAACTACTCTTGTATCCAAGCACCAACAAGGGTGACAACGGTCTTCTAGGAACACATAGCACGAGTACGAGGGAACACATCACAACACACACACTTCTAATCTAAAGATAAAGAAGAGGCCTCCCCCTAACACTCATCGACCAAGAGGTCATCCACTTCCCACTCTAGATCATCATAAGGGGAAGAGGGATGAGCTTGCAGTGGTGGAATATTAAAGGGAGGAGCTTCTGAACCTCCCGCAACAAGGGCTAAGGAAGAAGGCCCCACAAGATCTCCACTCAGCTCTTGTGGAACTATGGTTAGCGATTTTGCAAAGATTGTTGACAAGGTCAGAACTTCATCCAGAGAGTTAAACATGCACTTCACTGGAGTGCCATTTTGTACCTCAATAGATGGAGAGGGTTGTGTCTGAGACCCACCGCTAGACTCACTGAGTGACTAGGGAGTGGTGACGAACCTAGGGGAAGTTGGGGCTGGTTCCATCACTAAGACAAAATAGGCCAACGCAGGACCACCCTTCGGAGAGGGTGGGCTCCTCTTATGCCCTCCATTACTGGAAGGGCCATCTTCCATCTTATACTTCATTGGGGGATAAGAACTCCCCACGTACGAAGCAAGAGGCACAAAGGAAGAGGAGGAGGAGAAAATCACAATAGACACCACTGAAGTATTCAGCATATCCACAGGTTTCAAGAAAGGCGGGATGTCCGAAAGGGACATCAACAAGGGCAACTCAACTGAAGGAGTGATGAACACTTGCACCTTTTTGGGGTCAGGGGCACTCACAACAGGAGTCAGAAGTAATATAGAGCTCGGTTGAATGGAAGCAAAGTGGAGAAGAGAGGAGGATGTAGTAGGAGGCCCTAAAGTAGGGGCAGTCATCTCCCCTTCCTTCCTTTGCAAGGTAGTCTGCTTAGCTATGAGAGCCTTTCATTAGCGCTTACATTCACGTACAAGGTGGTTTTTGTGACTCTTCAAGCTAGAGGCTGAAGGTTGTGAAGGAGCGGAAGACTCTTGCTTAGCCATGGGAGTGTCCACCACAGTTGTTTCCAGTGGAGGGACATGCTCCTGAATGGGAGCAAGAGGAGCAGGTTGAGAAACAGTGGGGGTAGTCGACTCTAGTGCCTCGACAATGGGCCTCTTCCCATTTACTACTTTTGGAGCAAGAGTAGTAGGAGGCTGTAGAGGCTAGGACGTAGAGGATTCCCCATGGGGAACTTTATTTTTGTCATATCGAACAGGCCTAGGCTCTGTGGACAAAAGAGGAAGCTCAAACGCAGGATGCTTAGGCTTTCACCAAGCAGGCACCATAAGATTCTCTCGCAAACGCGAAACAAAATCTAATGGTGCCACAATGGGGCAAGAGGGAGCATTAGGTTGAACAACGAAAGAGGAAGAAGAAGGATCTCGAAAGTGCTTCTCTTCTTCCCTTCTATCTACCTTAGTGGCATCATTATCAGCTTTTAAGCAAGCCCTATGTGAAACAACATAAGGTGATGGAGGGTATCTCACTCTTAGCGTTAAGCTCCCTTTCTTGTACTTTTGATAAGTCTAGTACAAGAGGTCCTTCCTAAATGGAAGAGGACCAATGGGTGCAAGCTAAAAGTAATCTAAGGAATAACTACCACGTTCAACCGATGGTCTATAGCCAGTGTTGTAGATCACATGTACAGAACCCTCATACATGAATTTCAAACACTTATGCACAACCAAGGGAACTAAATTCATAGCTACTAACCAGGGGATACCCAACTTCACTCTGAAGAGTTCAAACCATGAGATTATATCAAACAAAAGATTTATGGATTTAGGTCCAACAAGAACTAATAAAACAATACTACCAAAAGGAGGTATGGAAAGTTCGTTGTGCATGCAGATGGTGCTCACAGGTGTATCATACCCATCTTTATGCAAAAATTTAATTAGCATGATCTCCTCAGTTATGATATTCACTTGAGATGTCAAATCAACAAGAACACTTGCTACAGTGTTCTCATTGATTCATGCAGGGATGTAGAGAGGAGATGGTTCCCTATTAAAGCCCATCGGAAGATCATGTGAGGTGAAGGTTATACTTGTACCACTACTCAGGCTACACAAAGGGGATAGGTTGATGCAAAAAAGAGTCCATCGCATGCAATGAACGATACTCTCACAAAGCCCCCCAAAGGTTGTATAATAGGATATTGACCCAATGTAGGTTTTAGCACGCAACACTTACGAAACCTTCCAACTATGCCTACTAGGGGTCATAGGTTGAGTCACGAGGTGAAAATCCCCACAACGCTCATACCTACAATGCTCCTAGAACACGAGGAAAGGAACTTTTAGTACTGCAAGACGAAACCAAAATGGTTCACGTTGGGTTTACCAAAAATGTAAGAGAGGGGGACCAACCACATCAAGGCTCCAGGTCACAAAGAGCTGAGAGAAGAGTGATGTAGAGAAGGGAGGAAATCATTCATTAATCACAATTTAAGCCCTTAGAAACAACTTTGCAACCCTTTAAAATCTATCACACCAACTCTTCATAGTTTCACCTAGTTTTCACTTGTAGGTCTATAGACCTAGTTATGTGAACTTATCTTGCAAGAATATATTCTAACACATAAACCACTCACCTTTTTAGACACATTTTAACCCCTTACAAAACATAACTCAAGAACTCAATACATCACTTTGGACCAACTCCTCCAAAATCATGCAATTACGTTGTCCCAATAGGCCAATTAGGCCATATTTACAAAGAAAAACCCAGTAAAATTTTCTCTCAACCAAAAAACTCAATGGAAAGTCATTATCCCACCTCCAAAACCTCAAAATCTAGAATATTTACTCAGAGAAATGTTCTCCAAGACACCTAACCAACAAACCCTCACTTTTAGCAAGTTTAGGAAGGGTTTTTTGAAAATCTTACTTCCACAACTTGTCTCACCTTGACAAAGCATCAAACATGCTTAAAATGACCTAAACATGCTTAAACAACCTTCATATTTTGATGCCCCAAGGGTTCTCCACTTTTATCACCCTTAAACCTCTAAATTTCACCAAAAACTCTTCAAATTGCCAACTAGGGCATCACAGGTCAAACCTTTCAACTTGCCTCCCCTGCTCAAGCCACCCATACTAAATCAAAATATACTCCTAAAATTTCCATTCCACCAATTTATAACTTGATTCATCTGGTGTAATGGTCTAATTCTTCATTTTAATACTCTCAAAACCACAAACCCTAATTTACAAAGCACCTACAAAAAAATAGCTATAAAAACTTTATTCCTCAATGAAATCAGATCATTCCAAAGCCAAATTACTCCTAACACATGTCTCTTCCAAATAAAAAACAAATTTTAACCCAATTTTTTTAGTATGGGTTCATACAAACCCTGCAACAACAGACTATGATGATGAAAATACAGAAATGCAGAGGAAACAAGAAATTTTATTGATTGTTCTTCACCTACAGAATCTCCAACCCTCCATCAAGCATTTACGAGGCATTTTAAACTTGTTTTTACCAAACTCAATGACTTCCAACTGAATTTTAAACTTCCTTGACCGTTTGCATTCCAAAAGTTGCATTTTTTTTCACCTTTTCAACATGACATTTACAAAATTGCAAAATATGACCAAATAGACTCTAAACCGACCTCAAGGATGAAAATTACATTATAAATGGTCTACCGAGACACTATTGCATGACAAACAAAACTCTAACACCTAAACACCAACTTTAGACTCTACTTAACCAAAATTGCACAATAGCCTTGGTGCCCTTGCACCATACAACTGGCCTGGAAAAGATTCCATGTTCCTTGGAATTTAAATGGTAACTTGTCCACACCTGAACGCTGTACCTCCTTGATCTTCAAAGTTCCGTCACCTGGTAATCCTTTTCACTGAGTTAGATATTGAAGACTAACATCATCTTTTCTACTCTTGATATGTTTACCACCTACATATTGCCCCATTCTTACAAACTGATCCATTGAGTGTTCTCTGACCTTTCCACTATCTGAGATTGATGTAAAATTTTCCTTGGCACCTGCAACCAATCCTTTTCCAACTCTATCTCTGACTGTCCATTTTTTCCATCTTATTGCATTCTCAAACTTGTTCACTTGTCCTTTCCATTCATCTTGTTTCATTCCATTGTTTGTCTTCATCACTGTCCTAGAACTTTCTACCCCAAATACCACTATCCTATCAGACCTATCATCCTCTATTTTGACAGTACTTGACTGCCCCTTCACCTCTATAGCAACTAAAAGACAAAACACTGTCCCAATCAAAATCTCATCACATTTTCCTAACCCATTGTGCTTCCTCATAAATAATTCATCCTCGACCTTCTCTAGGTCAAATTTTGACACCAAACTATAATCTTCTTTTCTCTTCAACATTGCATCATCCCTCACACTTGTTGTCTTGACACCTTCAAGCTTTGAAGTGACTGCAACTTCTACCTTCTTTTCTTCCTCAATCTTCACATACTCTTTCTTTCCAAACATGATGACTTGTTTTGCCTTACCCTTTGCTCTATCATCCTCCTGCAATGATGTTAGTGTGAAAGTAATACCATCCTTTTCAATTTGATATGTGTTATTCCTTCCATCATAAAGTGAATTCCTATCAAATTTTCATGGCCTTCCAAGTAGCAAATGACAACGACTCATTGGCAAAACATCACAAAGAAATTTATCTATATATCCACCAATTTGAAACTCAACTAGAGCTTGTTCACTAACTAAAATGGACTGATCATCACTCACCCAAGATGCCTTATATGGTGTTTCATGAGGTATTCTTTCTAGCTTCAACTTATCAACCATTTCACTTGACACCATGTTATTTATAGAACCAGAATCTATAACTACCTTACATACCTTACCTTTTCATTTGTAGGCGGTCCTGAACAATTGTCTTCTTTGAGCCATCTCCTTCTCCTTGGAAGCTTGAAGCAATGTTCTTCTCACCATTAATGTCTCCCCAACTTTTGGAGTAGCAACTAGATTTGGAGAATTCACACTTTCACTATCATCTTCATGCACCAATTGATTCCTTCTTTCACCTCGACTTGAAGTAGAGCCTTGTCTTTTAGGACACTTAAATGTTGGATGCCAAACTGATTACAATTGTAACACCTTCCTGAAAATATATTTGAACTTCTACCTCCACCATATCTTCCTTTGGAACCTCTAAAGTCACCCCTATGATCAACAACTTGTTCATGCACCTTGCTTGAGTTTTCTTGATTTTCTTGTGGCTTCCTTGTAGTGTTAAATGTGCCTCTTCCTCTTGTATTGCTTCCTCTACCTCTTATTTGTTTGTCTTACCATCTTTTGAGTTTCTCTTCATCCCTTATTGCCATTTAGTAGCATTCTTCAATTGTCCTTGGATTGTGCAAACTCAACTCATCCTGGATGTTAAACCTTAGCCCACTAGGACACTTAGCCACCTTTTCTACATCATCAACCATGTGACTTGCTCTTATTCTCAACTTATAAAACTCATTAGTATAAGTCTTAACATCCATTTCCCTTTGTTTCAAATCTTGAAGTTTTTTAAACATTTGAATTGCATAATCACTTGGCAAAAACTTACCTTTCAATTTAGCTACCATTATGTCCCAAGAAACAACTTTGGACTTACCTTTCCTTCTCCTTTCAGCTTGTTCATAATCCCACCATACTAATGCATGCCCCTTCAATTTGGTTTTTGTTATCTTCACCTTGTGTTCATCAGGTACTTCCTCGCATTCAAAGTAGTTGTCCAAGGCTGCAATCCAATCTAGCAATTCCTCATCATTAAGGTTACCCCCATACATAGGAAAATCAATTTTTACCTTATGTTTATCTCCTTTAACTGTCTTTAGTAGCCTTTCCATCATTTTCTCTTTAGGATCCAATTCTTCTTCCACATCTTCATACTCTTCATCCTCTTCCTCTTCAGAGTCACTTCCATCACTTACAACCACACCTCTTTTTTGCCTTGTTTCAACATTTTTCAGCCTTCCTACCAATCTATTTTGCAGTTCCTTCAACTTCCTAATCTCTCTCACAGTCTTCTCTTCCATCTCTTGCATCTTCCTAGCCATATTGTTACCCTTTGGAGGCATCTTGACTCTTCAACTTCTCACCTTTCACCCTCAAATGATGTAATGCCTAAGCTTTGATACCACTTGATGCAAAGTAGGGAGGCAATCATTCATCAATCACAATTTAAGCCCTTAGAAACAACTTTGAAACCATTTAAAGTCTATCACACCAACTCTTCACAATTTCACCTAGTTTTCACTTGTCGATCTGCAGACCTAGTTATGTGAACTTATATTGCAAGAATCTCTTCTAACACTCAAACCACTCACCTTTTTAGACACCCTTTAAACCCCTTACAAAACATAACTCAAGAGCTCAATATGTCACTTTGGACCAACTCCTCCAAAATCATGCAACTACGTTATCTAAAGAGTGAAGAGAATGCTAAAAATGCTTGAGAATGTGAAAGAAGGATGCAAGAGCTTGTGAAGAGATTGCAAGAGAATTTCTAGAGGATGAAATGAGATGAAGATGGATGAATTTGAAGGAGTGGGAAGAATATTCCATTTTCGGGGTCGGTTGGTTGAAGAGAGACGTTACAAATCGACCCTAATCAAATGTGTAATGCCTTTGCCAACTTCATACATAAGAATTCGTCAAGGACGTAAGCGCGCCACACAGACGTCTGTGCGCTGCACGCACATCTCTAACAAATATTCTCTCACCAACACAAGAGACAGACACCAAGTGGAAGGAAGGCAGTTGGGTGATGTGGAATTTTTCCTTCAAATTTGATTTTCTAAGGTGAAGGTATGTGAAAGGGGAATTTGTGTAAGGGGTGCAAATTCGCTCCTATACAATGAATAAGCTAGATTATTTACAAAGTTCATATATTGGTCTGTTGTAATTGTGTTTTCAGTTTGTATTGTTTCTTTAAAGTAATATTTGAATTAGAATATATTTTTCCCTCAATTTCGTCTTCTGAACAATTTCAATAGATGCTACAAAATTGCTTACCATTATATAATATCGACTATCACACAAAATATTTATTGTGTATATCTTTATTCAATGCATTTACTCTATGCTCACCCTTGCAACCCTTGACAAAGACTACAATTACTTTGCAACTTCAATTTTATTTAGATATTTGACATTGTAGTAGTCAAAATTTTGGAGAATTGTAATTTTTTTTAATTTGTTTTGTTGTGTTTATAAGAAATTTTAATGTAGGAAAACAAGAATAGGCTTGAAGTTATTGTATTTTGTTGTTGTTGGCAATTATAGATGTTAGTACTTGTTATCTGATTTTAAATTTATTTTCAATATTAGTTTATTTCATGAGACTCTTTCTTAATATAAATTTAACAATAAGCTAAAGTAGGCATTCTTGTAAAATTTACAAAAATAAATAAATTGTTCTATTGTTTAAACCATTTCTTTGCCAAAATGTTATTTGTCTATAAATCTATTATTACTTAACAATTGCCTAAATTTTTGTGGTGTTTTTATAATATGGCTATAATCTATTAACTTCATAGCAATTTATCAATTTGATATAGACTATTTGCATATTTACCCCATACTTACACTTGTAGCCCTTAGGAGGGACTCTAGTTGTAATGCAACTCTTGTTTTGAAAAGAGTTTGTAAAATAAATAAATTAAGTTATGAAATTAAGCTTTGCAATTGTCAATCTGTTTATGGATTAACTAAGAGTCGAACCTAAGAGCTATCATTTGATGTTGGGGTACTCTAGACCATTGACTCTTGATGACCAGTCCATCTATGATTAAGGTGTGGCTCAAACCTAGGACCTATCATTTGTTATCAAGGTACTCTACCTTTGAACTGCTTGCCCTTGATGACTAGTCCATCTTCAATTTAGGAGTGGCTCATTTTCCAACAATTTTTTTAATAAATTCACATCATATACTTCAACAAATTTGAGTTAGGGAAATGATCCAATAGTTCAACATGTTCCAATAATTATGATAGCATTTGTTAATTTAATGCATAATACTTTTAATAATATAACACTGGTGTTGTGACTTGAAGTTGTTAGTGTTGATCATAAGTATTTGTAATTGAATGAAATGTATTCCTTAGATCTAAAAAACAACAAATCATGTGATGCCACATCAACGCACTAATAAAACATGACTTAGTGTACAACTAATGGTCTAACTTATTTGGGGGGTCTTTTTGGACACCTCAAAAAAAAAATGTTGATGTGACATCATATTTGATGATGTAGACCTAAAATCTTAATTATAAACACAAGACTTGCCAAACAAGATAATGTAAAAAGTTAGAAGTGATTTAAGGGAGAGGAGCCCATCGTGGGTATAGGACCTATTGTGGATATAGTTTTGGACAGCCTGGGGCCCAACTTTGGATAGTCTGGGGCCCAATTTTGGGCAATAAAAGTGCCAATAAATTTACACTTAATATCCAACTACCAATCACTTTAATTCAAAAAATACACAAACTAACCAATCATGAAATGCCACATTAGCATACCAATATTACATGACTTAGTGACCCACTATCGGTCCATGACTTTTTTTGGCTCTTTTTTTGTGGTTTTTGAAAAATGGTCTGAAAACACTAAGAATGTGTCCAATTTTCGCCAAAAAAAATGGGGGGATGCCAGCGCGACGGTCAAGAGACGTGGCAAAAAAAAAAATTCCGACTTGGACCCCTTGCTCAAAGTTACCCTACCCACCATCCGCTCCTCTCTCTTACAATTGCCACACAAATTTTGAGAAGCATATAATTAGGATGCTCATCTACTAAAATCTCTCGCCTTCCTAAGAATAAATTTGAATAAAATTGTACATCGTGAGAAAGAATCCACTCCAACAAAAAAAAATCTAAAAAAATTGAAAATAAAAAATAAAAAATTCTATCTTTAATACACATTTGACTGTATTTATTAATTAATTGAAAATAAAATATATATATTTATTAATTAATTGAAAATAAAATATATATTGTATTCTTGATTTTCAATAATAGTCTATGCCTGCATAGATAATACGCTCTTCAGATACCGCTTTTAGCTGGAGGATTTGACGGCTGGTAAGTACTCGGTCAAAAACAGGACGGACACGGGCGTTTATGACTCCACCACGATACGCACTTAAACGAATGGATCGCAGACAAAAGTACGCCTGCGAAATATGGTAAGGCCGCCCAATGTAAACCTGGCGCCGGGCAGCTTACCAAAGATTAAAAGTCGAACCCAAGAAAACCAAAGTCCCCAGGATTATCCGCATAGCTCGCAGGGCCGTTGCCGGAAAGCTGAGGGCTGCGGCCGTTGATCGTAGCGGGGTTAGTACACCCGCTAGACAGTATTGAAGCACGACGAGGGTAATGATAGCCGGAGTGAGGGAATCGAAATGCGTGGTTGAATAAACCGCCAGAGACATTCAATGGGCCGAGCGGGTATCTGAACCACCGCTAGCTGGTTCCAAATAGGCCGCTTGGTAGTGTAGGCCCCGCCCTCCAATATCAATACCCTACAAAAGTGCGTTGGGATTTTTGGGGGCCGCGCTGGATATTTTGAATGTACGCTCCTCCTTCGCTGTCCAGGGACCAAACAAATCCAAAGACGTTTAATGCGCAGTACAGATGTAAGTACAGTACTTTCAAATTTAATTCGAAAGAACTAAATCTGCCAAAACAATCAAATCAATACCTCTGTGTAAAGCACAATGAGCTGATGCAAAGACCTACCAATGCTTATGCAGGCACAATCTGGAGAACTGAATGGACCGTACGACCTCGGGCTGCATACCTATGGATTTGTTTTTTAATTGGTAAATTAGCAAATGGACAGTTGTTCTTGGCGTTGTATTAGGTTATGTTTGGAATATAATGGTGGCTATGTTTTGAGCTAGGAGATATTGGGAGCAATGTTTTGTCTCTAGCTACACATTGACACTATTAATTTTCAATGCATGCAAACAAATCATTCCAAGGCTCTTATATTATGTAACATTTTTTGCTTTTTTAAATGTTAAAGAATGAAACTAAGTTGGGTTAATATTGTGACTATTATTGTTTAGAGTTTGAATTATATATATACTATTATTGTTTAGAGTTTGAATTATATATATATATATATTTTTGGATTATTATAAGAAATTCTTATTATTTGAATTATAAATCAATAGAAGTTAAAGATTAGTTTGTATAAATGCATGCATTCCTTAGTACAAGATATTCTCTTATTCTCACAACTTATATAGAAAGTATAAATTGTATACTATCAAAATGTCTCAAGTAAAATACTTATGCAAATATGATCTTTAACCTTATACAAATACTTATTTTTCAAACAATAACATCGAGTTCTAATATTCAAATCAGATCTTAAATAAACTAGGTTTAATTTATTGTTTACATATTAGCATTATTATCACATTATAAACAACAAATGACATATATAACTCTCGAGTCCTTATTATAAGTAAAGAAAAAATAAAACTCTCAATATTCTCTTGTTATAAACAATGACCTAATTACATTCAAATAATCTAGAACTTTAGCAATTACAACAACAATAATCTTTCATGTTTATACCAATAACAAATTGGCTTAATATAATGGAATTGAAATATGCAATCGATGAAGCTCCTCTATGACCTCTGAATGAGACTTCTCCTAGAAATTAATAGGGTTTTCATCCTATGATCTCCACACTTGAACATAATTGCTCAATCTATTTTCAAGTAAGTGGTCATGTAAAGTTTAGATGATCCTTGGATGGATGTTTTCACTCAAGATTTATATACATCACAGCAATAATAGGTCATCAATAGTATGAATCCACATCTCTAAATTCAAATAATGATTATGAGCTAGAAAGATTCTTGTTTTGATAGTTATGGCACCAAAAATAGACCATTAATGACATTATGACATGTATTAGGGAGTTGGGAAGAGAATGGAAATAAATTCAAAATATCAAGGTTTAAGGATTGAAATATTACATATTACATGTTGGGACATTCAATAGCAAGCAATGAGAATATCATAAAAGATAGGTTTGAAATTATGACAAATACAAGAAAGAGTGAGGGAAGGATGAAAGGTATGGTAGGATGAAGAAGTCTAAAACTCCAACAAATAGAAAGGAAAAATAGATTTGGAAGAAAAGACATACTCAGAAGAAGAAAACACACAACAACATAGGACCAAAAGAGACAAAAGAGACAAAAAATAGACCTAATATCTAGAAGCTATGCAAAGATAATGGGGGGATTATGTGAACCAAGCATTTTAAGACTATTGCATTAAGCATGGAAATCATCATCGTATTTGGTTCCTTATACTCCTTAAGAGAATGATGTTGTTGAATGAAAGAATAGATCAATAAAAGAGATGGCCAATTGTATGTTTTAGTCTAAGTCTACATCCCCATCTTTTTGGGCTAAGGCAATTGATTATGCTAACTATATTTCAAATCGCATTCCCAACAATGTAGTTCTCAATATCACTCTAGAGGAGGCTTGGTCTAATCTCAAGCTTGATGTTTCCTTCTTCAAGGTATTTGATAGTGAGGCTTGGGAATTCATACTTGATGGTTAGTGTAAGGCAATGGAGAAGAAGAGTCAACCATTCATTTATGTTGGATATTATGATGATGTGAAGGCTTATCAATTGTTTGATTCTACCACAAGGGATGCCTACTTTCTCAAATATGTTCAATTTGATATCGTTCCCATAGTTAGATTCTACATCCACTTCTTCCTCACAACCTACTCCACCTTCTTTATCTCATGAGGATACATATGTACTAGAGGATACTTCAAATGATGGTTATGTATTACCATCTCCTACACCACCACTCCTACCTCCTACCACTTGTGTTTTTCTTCAATAGGCCTATAACACTATTCAAGAGGCTAGATCTTTAGTTGTTGGTCATGTGACTTCTCACCACACTTGCTCTCAGACTTTTGGCACTAATATTTTAGTCATGTTATATCTGCTAATCCATATATTTTTTTAGAGGCTTCTAGTATTCCAAAGTGGGATCATGCGATGTACAATGAGTATTCTTCCTTGATAAAGAATTACACATGGGATTTGGTTTCTCTTTCTATGGGAAGAAATATGGTTTGGTGAAAGTGGATGTACTACATCAAGTGTGTAGCATATGGTTCTATTGAGCAATATAAGGCATGTGTTACCATTAAAGGTTTTTCAAAAATTGAGGATATTGACTACTCTAAGATATCAATGCAATAAGATTTCCACAATCCATATGAAATTAGTTTTTTTGTTTCTGGATTCGATTGTGTTCTAATTTTTTCATCAACATTTCAGATCACACTCTGTGATCCATCATCAGGATGGAGAGCTAAAAAAGGATGAGAAAATGTTAGTTGCAGACTAGCTAGAGAAGAAGATAAATAGAGAAAAAACAGGGGGGGGGAGAGGGGAGAGCACAACCCACGAGGGAAAAAATAAAAAATTAAATAAAAAGAAAAGAGTAAAAGAGAGAAAACACATACATCTAAGAACACTAACCAACCAAGACAACACAACCCCAATGAAAATTTAAAAATAAAGAGAAAGGAACAAAAGATAAAGGAAAAAATATATAAAATTAATAAAAGCACAAGACGGAGCAAGCCACAATGGCAATGAAGAGGTGAGAATTCAAAAATGCAGATTAAATTACACCACTAACTAACTAAATAAGCAAAAAGAAAAGAGGCAACGTCAATATAAGAACGCATGCATATGTTAAAGGATGAGAATAAACAATCAAGACAATTAGTCATCTATAAGAGCTATATATATATATGACCAAAAAAGCTAAAACAAACACATAAATTTAAGTAAGAATAGAAATAAAAGCAAATAATGAAAAACTTAGAAAGAGAACTAAGAAAATAAAGAAAAACAAAACCCGAAGTAAAAAAAATTTATAGAAAAGGAAAAAATGAAAAATAAAAAGCATGCAAGGAAATAGAGATGAGAGAATGAAGACTAAGGCCCCGCGATCTATTCCACATGTTGATTTTCTCATTGGAATTGAGAATGTGGTCCGGAATCTTCCTTTAGATGTTGCTGAAGAAATTAGACAAGATTGTGTTGTGGCTCTCAGAAATGCCAAGCCACCCACACGCAACATTCCAAAAGTTGAATCTCATGCCTTCACTAATTTATTGGAAAGTAATGATCTAATCATTACCAAAGAGGATAAAGGCAATGCTATAGTCATCCTAAATAGATGTGATTACATCTCCAAAATGCTTGATCTTCTTTCCAACACTAGCAATTATAAAATTGCCTCCTACAATTCGTGTTCTATGATCCTCAAAAAAGTCAAATCGATTGTATCTAGCTCCTCTTTTGATGATGCAACCAAGAAGCGTCTTGTTCCTTCCAAAGAATTAACCCCTCGCATTTATGGGGTTCCCAAAATTCATAAAATTGGCATTCCTCTTAGACCTATTGTTGACACCATTGGTTCTCCTACTTACAAGTTGGCCTCTTACCTTGCCAAGGTAATCTCCCCGCTCTTAGGCAATTTTGACTCCTTCATCAAGGATTCTGCTCATTTTTTCCAATTTATTCAAGATGCTAGAGTAGAAAGTAACAAAATCTTGGTGAGCTTTGACGTAACCTCCCTTTTCACCAAGGTTCCCATTCTTGTTGCTTTAGAGATTGTCAAGCGCAAGGTTAATGATGAGATTGCCTCCTTAGTGGAGTTATGCTTGAGATCCACTTTCTTCTCTTTCCAAGGTATTATTTATGAGCAGGTTGATGGTGTGGCCATGGGCTCTCCTCTCTCTCCTGTAATTGCCAATCTTTATATGGAGCATTTTGAAGAAATTGCCCTCAATTCTTTCCCCCTCAAACCGAGATGGTGGAAACATTATGTTGATGATACCAATGTCTATTGGCCTCATGGGCTAGACAAGCTCGAAGAATTCCATGCCCACCTCAACAAGATTGTTCCTTCCATCTCTTTCACTAAGGAACTTGAATCCAATAACCAATTGTCGTTCCTGGATGTGTTAATTCTCAAAAAACCTGATGGGTCCCTAGGCCGACGGGTTTTCCGCAAGGCTACCCACACAGATTTATACCTCCATTCATCTTCCCACCATCACCCGTGCCAAAAATTTGGTATTCTCAAGACTTTGGCCACCAGGGCATACCGCATTTGTGACTGTGAGAATTTGGACCGAGAATTGGACCATCTTCGTTCCGTCTTTAGGTTGAATGGGTACACTAACAAACAAATCTCCAAAGCCCTCAACCATTCCAAATGTCATTCTCCTCCTATCTCCAATGATATTTCCTGCCAACCTCCTCCTCTCCCTTGTGCCTCCTTGTTGTTTGTTGAAGGCATCTCACATAAAATCTCTAAAATCCTTCTAAAAGAGGGCCTTCGTTGTGCTTTCAAATCGTTTTCCACATTAAAAAATTGCATCCCTCCTATTAAAGATCCTAGAGATATCCTTCTTAACTCGGGAGTCTAAAAAGTTGTTTGCTCTTGTGGCACTCCTTATATTGGGGAAACAGGTTGCTCATTCAACACAAGAATCAAAGAACACAACGTTGATATCTTACATGATTGGGTTGTTAAGTTAGCCCTCGCAGAGCACTCCTCTTCAACCAAGCATCACATCTGTCCTCAGAACACACAAATCTTATGCAAAGAAGACAATTTTCACAAAAGGAAGCTCAAAGAAGCCATTCAAATCTTCAATCACCCCACCAACCTTAATCGCGATGAAGGTTGGAACGTTAGCCTCTCTTGGCATCCTCTTCTTTCCAACCTCTTAAACCGCCATTGAGCCCGTCTGTGCCCCCTTCCCTTTCTCTTTCTTTCTTCCTTTGCCTCTCTTTTGGTTGTATTTATTTCTTCCTTTGCCTCTCTTGAGGTTTTTATTTATATTCTTACTTATTTTTCTTTGTCTCTTCTTTCCTTAATGATTTATTTCTTTGCATTTGCTTCTTCTTTCCTTTCCTTCCGCTTTCGTGCTTTGTTCTTTATTTCCATAGCTCTTTTTTCTGTGTTGTATTTATTTGCTTTTATCCCTTATCTTATTTAATTGTTTTCTTATTTTGATTTGTGTGATTTATTGTCATTTATTTCTTCTCTCTCTCTCTCTCTATATATATATCTATATATATAGATATATATAACTTTTTTCTTCATTCTTTATTTTCTTGGTTCTCTTTCTAAGTTTTTTATCTTCGTGCATTGTTTCTTTACTCTTTTTATCTTAGATCTTTTTCTATGTATTCTATATGTTTTCATATATCTCTTTTCTTATATAAATATAGGTGATTGTTTCTATTGTTCATATTTATTTCTCTTTCTTTCTTAATTGTATTTATTTCTCCTTATAAATAAAAATGTTATTTTTTCTCTTTCTTATATTTCTATTTCATATATATATTTAACTTTGTGCATTGCTCTTCATTCTTTATTTTCTTGGTAGGACTCTTTTTGATTTTTCCTTAATTTTGTTGTAGCATTCTTAGTTTTGGCAATTTAGTGTTACATTTGATTGTCTTATTTCATTTATTGATTTATTTCCTTACATTCGCTTCTTCCTTTCTTATCCTCCCGCTTTATTGTTTTAGCTTCATTGCTTATTTATTTCTTTTCAAAAATATTTTTAGTCTTCATTCTCTCATCTCTATTTCCTTGCATTCTTTTTATTTTTCATTTTTTCCTTTTCTATAAAAATTTTTACTTCGGGTTTTGTTTTTCTTTATTTTCTTAGTTCTCTTTCTAAGTTTTTTATTATTTTCTTTTATTTCTATTCTTACTTAAATTTATGTGTTTGTTTTAGCTTTTTTGGTCATATATATATATAGCTCTTATAGATGACTAATTGTCTTGATTGTTTATTCTCATCCTTTAACATATGCATGCATTCTTATATTGACATTGCCTCTTTTCTTTTTGCTTATTTAGTTAGTTAGTGGTGTAATTTAATCTGCATTTTTGAATTCTCGCCTCTTCGTTGCCATTGTGGCTTGCTCCCTCTTGTGCTTTATTAATTTTATATATTTTTTCCTTTATCTTTTGTTCCTTTCTCTTTATTTTTAAATTTTCATTGGGGTTGTGTTGTCTTGGTTGGTTATTGTTCTTAGATGTATGTCTTTTCTCTCTTTTACTCTTTTCTTTTTATTTAATTTTTTATTCTTTCCCTCGTGAGTTGTGCTCTCCCCTCTCTCCCCCCTGTTTTTTGTCTATTTATCTTCTTCTCTAGCTAGTCTACAACTAACATTTTCTCATCCTTTTTCAGCTCTCCATCCTGATGATGGATCACAGAGTGTGATCCGAAACGTTGATGAAAAAATTAGAACACAATCAAATCCAGAAACAAAAAAACTAATACTCTAATATATTTTCCCTTGTATCCAAGATGGCCTCTATTTTCCTTGTCATTTATCTTGCTGCATCTTAGGGATGGATTATTTACTTAGATGTGAAGGGTTCTTTCTTGCATGGCGGCCTTCATGAGGAGATCTACATGGAGCACCCTCCAAGATTTGTGCAAGACTCTTCTCTTGTTTATAGCCTTTGGCATTCTTTGTATGTTTTCAACCAAGCCCCTCAATCTTGGTATGAAAAGATAGATGGTTTCTTGCTTGCATCTATTTTCACACATTGCCACTTCGATCACATAATGTATATTAAAAAATATGGAGCTGATATTTTAATGTCCTTCTTTTACATAGATTATTTAATTATCACTATTAGCTCCTCCATTCCTTAGGACATACACCACTTATTGATGGAGTACTTTGACATGATATATCTCAAGCTTTTGCACTTTTTTCTTCATCTATAGGTTCTTTAATCTACTAAGGGTATCTCCATACATTGG
Organism: Sequoia sempervirens; assembly: GCA_007258455.2. NCBI lineage: Eukaryota > Viridiplantae > Streptophyta > Pinopsida > Cupressales > Cupressaceae > Sequoia > Sequoia sempervirens. The sequence goes on along the minus strand of VDFB02139675.1, from coordinate 20,830 downwards.
TAGAAGTATGCCATTGAATTGCGTCATCATTTTAGCATGGTTGATTGTAAGCCAACTCCTACAACATTTTAGTTAGGCATCACTTTGACTACCATGTGCACCACACCTAGTATTGATGCTAGTTTGTATAGATAGTATGTGGGTAGTCTCTTGTATTTGACACACACACACACACACACACATCTTAATACCACCTTCATTGTTGGGCTCGTCTCCTATTTTCTCATGATCCTCATGAGAGTCATTGAAAGGAAACCAAGTGCATTTTTATGTATATTTGGGGTACTACACATTTTGGCATTTAGTACACACCAAGAGCTTCACAAATAGTAAGCTTCACCAACTTAGATTAGGTAGGCAATGTTGACTCACAAAAGTCCACTTCTAGGTTTTCTTTTTTCCTTGGTCCGATTTGATTTGCTTGGTCTTGCAAGAAGAAAACTTTTATTTCATTATCATCCATTGAGGCTAAGTATTGAGGTGCAATTCTTGTCAACCAAGAGGTGTGTGGCTTCAACAAATTATGACTGAGTTTGGTCTACCACCTAATAGACCTACTCTTATTTTGTGTGATAAAAAAAAATGATATCCACATTACACACAACTTAATTAAGAATTAGATGATGAAGCACATCAAGATACACATTCATTTCATTCGACAACTCATCCATGATGGTCATCCATCCTTAGCATATTTTCTAACTAAGGAGTAGGTTGCAAACATCTTCACTAAACCTTTCACATCACCTCATTTTCTTTAGTTTTGTTTGATGCTTGGGGTCAAGGAAGTTGTGCTTGGGGGTCTTCTTGAGTCCTTCCTTCACATTTTTATCTCTTTTTTTTAACACAATTTTTTATCCAAATATTTTCTCCCTTTCCTCGGTTGTGAGAGATTTATTTATTTGTACATGGACACCTCATCAAGCCTAGTTTTTAGGACCCGTCTCTTGTTTTTTCATGCATTAGTTTAGTGTCTCCCTAAGTTACACTTAAATGGGGGTTGTTGGTGTGAATGTGGTAATTTATCTAACTAGTTAGACTTTATGACCTATTCATAGCTTGGTTTTAAGCTTATTGAGGTTGCTTTTTTTTCTCTCATTTCTTAAGATTTAGACACTTGGTATAATCTTGTATGCTTTAGGAATTTTTCTCTTGCTAATATAGAAATGTTATTTATTTTCATTATATTATATTGTAATTAATTTTTATGAGGTAAAATAACTTTTTTTATTGCAACTCCCGATTGAATTTTTTTTTTTTGACTTTTTCTAATAGATTATTATACCTATGGATTCACTATTACTCTAACAATTACAATAATAAAAGATTAATGTGCCCACACTATAATTAATGTACGAATTGAAGTTTGTGGGATCTTCTCTACCATGCACACTCAAATTTAAAGATCATATTAATTCTTAGAATAATAGCAATCATGAAGAAAATAATTTCCTCGTGCCTTCAAGTACCTTTGCACATCTCCAAGGGGTTCTTTTTACACAAGGACAATATTGCTATTAACGTCAAAGGTATATGCAAATATATGACAAAAGATAATTGTGGATCTTTTCCCAATGTCATTTGAATGCACTGTAGTAGATATATTGCCAAATTTTTATTAAGGGAAAAATTTCATTCAATAAAGAAACTCTTGTCAAAAATTATTCTAAGCACTTGTGTTCAAGCAATTAGAACTGAAGACAAAAACCGTTGGGTTTGTTGGATATTAGAGAATGAAAACCATTTAGTTTCAAGAGTCAAATGAAAAAACCCCTTTGGCCCTATAAGACAATCTCACTTAGAGGTTGTGACCAAACTTTTATATTTGCAATTTCACATGTTCCAAGTTTGTGTATTTTGTATTTTTTGTTATGGATTTTATACACATTAGTTTTTCTTAGTTGTTGATGTTATTATAGTTGTTGTTCCTACTATTGTTGTAGAATTTTTAATGTATTTAAAGTCCTATTATAAATAATAAAAAGTTTGAATCTATTTTTCATTTGTTGCCTTCATTTGCTAATTTAAGTTATGAATGTTGATGTGAAAATTATAAAGAAAACTAGGTTTTTGCAAGATTTGGTTAAAATATGTGAATCTAAATTTTATTTGCTTATTTTTCATTGAGGTTATCATAGGTACTAGAGCTAAACATATTTATATTACAATTTATTTTGATGATTAATGTTGCTAGTGACAGAGAAACTAGATATCTCATATGGGATCAAAGAAAATTATAGATAGAAGGACTAAGCATAGAAGATTGTCATAGAAGAAATTATGGAGGAAGATATCATTACCTATTATGATAAATATAAAATCTTTATATTGCAGATCCAAGATGCAATATCTTTCTCAAGTTTCATGAATACGAAGAAAGTTAGAGCCACAACTGGACATAAGAACCAGGATGAAATACTAGTAATACAATAAGAAGAAGAGTTTTATAATATTTTCAAAGATTATCAAACATAGTTGAATAGCTTCAAATTATCAATTCCTTTTGAAAGGCTCTTAAAAGTGTCAGGAAAAGAAGGTATGTGTAAATACATTAGTCAAGGAAAGAAGAAGAGAGGATAAAACCAAAAGAAGTTACTAAGGAGTAGGAATTAAAGAGGATTTTCTTGAATGAGAATATTCTTCTTAACATAAGAAAAGAGGATGATACTATAAATGAGCTTAGAAGAAATAAAATTTGCTATACATGTAAAGAAACTTGGAAGTAAAGCCACAAATGTTAAGGTAAAGATGAAATGATGTTAGAAGAAGAGATAAATAAATCTTATAGAGTTAGAAATGTAAATGACGAAAGCACAAAAATTAATGAGTACACTAGATCTAGATCCTAAATAAAGAGTCAACAAAGAAAATTTGAAGCATGAACCAAAGGAAGAAGAACAATCAAAGCTATAAGAAAGTAAGAAGAAATAAACCATGGAGGAACCCACCAAGAACATGGAAGGTATGGATCTTTGTTTAGAAAATGATACCTTATTAATTTCTAAAGTTGAATGTCAGAAAAATGTTGCTTTTGATGAATTTAACAAGAAAACATATTATTTGTTGAAAGCATGATTGAAAAGGATGTGTCAATTAAATAAACACTCAATTATCTTCCATAGATTGAGTTATGTCCATACCGGGTTTATTTTTAGAATAGTTATATTAATGTGCATGTAAGTAAGAATAATTTCCTAGTTGACCTATCACTAATTTTAAGATTTTGGTTCACAAAGAGATTAGCATCAATTTGAATATTTTTGGTAATTTCTAAAGATGTAAATAATGATAAACACTTTGATTGACCTTGTGATTATAGCTCAAGAAATAAGGATAGTTATGGTAAATATGCATTTAAAAAAAATATGAGAAGCATTATAACAGTGATGAAAATATGAAGGGTATATTTAATGGAAAGGGTATCCTTTCTCTATATTTTAGGATGGATCCATCATGATGTTGTGAGATATAGGTGCTATAACAAAACTAATCTAAATAGAAGATACTATGAGGCCCACATAGATTGATGTTTCTGATGGGTTAAATTTCATGGCTACTAATAGATTCACCATTCTATGTTCTTGAAAAGGAAAGTAACCCATTGTTACCATAGGTGAGCATAAGGTATGTAATGCATCCTATACTATGAGAATTAACAGGGTTATGGGTGTAGAATAGTTGTATTCCATTGGTGAGCTTCTACATATTCATCGAAATAGAGAACAAGTGTCTACAATTGAAGGAAAAGTTGTGGTGCCTAGAATTATCTCTAATGAATCTCTTGGAGTTGTCACAACTAAGACTTGTAAATTCATTTTTTTCTATTTTTGGAATTCTCATCTATAGTCACTCTATTGATAAGGATAAGAAGGTAATAAACTCATCTCATTTTTTCTATTTCACATTTCTTACATCCATGTGTGGTAGAATGTGGTATTTTAGGAGAAAGTATTATTGGGGACTTATCAATATAAAATGGTCACTCAATATAAATTAAGAGCATGAATTAGGGAGTTCATGCATGGATGGATAGAACACGAGAATTTTTTGATAAGCATAAGAAGTTAATAAACTCATCTTATTTTTTATATTTCATATTTCTTACATCCATTTGTGGTAGAATGTGGTGTTTTAGGAGAAAGTATTATTGGATTCATATTGCAAAATGAGCACTCAATAAAAACTGATAGCATGAAATTCAAACATTCAGAAATGGGTTCATATATATATATGATGAGAAGATGTTTACCCATCATTCATGCTTTCAAAAAAATAGACATCTTTTGATAGTAGATGTGGGGGGGAGGTAGATTACAATAGATTGAATTTATTCTTAGATCAACATGATTTGAAAGATGACTAGAAAAAGTGGGTGAGAAAAATCTAATTTTATGATTTAGTTTTGAATTACTTGAAGGAAAAAAAGAATGTAACTTTATTGATGCATACTCTATTATGCCCCCTCCTTGTTCTATTTAATATGTCATTTTTGGCGATTGGAAGATTTCTATCATGGGAGAATATTCCAAGAATGCATTTTTTATATCATCCTAGATGGAAATGTGAAGGGTCATATGCATGAAAGAGCAAATAGTCTCATTGATTATAAAGAATAAATAGCTTTTGTATTTGAAATTCTAAGATACAATAGAAGTTGTTGAATGCTTTTCATGATACAAAAATGGTGGGACACTCTATATCTTACAAAATATGTAAGGAAAAAAGAGAGAAAATCTCATAGAACTATATCAAGGAGGATGTTATCAAACATATCAATGAGTATACTACCTACCATAAGAGTGAAGGAGAACATGCCTTTCCTCCATGTCTATTTCAGTCATCACTTATTTCCCATCAAGGTGGAAATTATGTTCATATAATTCACACTTATTTACCATTTATTTTAAACTTAAAGCACACATGCCACTAAATTATTCTTGAGGGAGGTGTTTATGCTACACAAGTTGCCTACATATACTGTCAACAATAGATATGGTAGTCTTGCTAGTTACTTTTAGTAGAAATTATTTCATTTGACAAGTGAAAAACTCACTCTTGATATAAGTTATCAACTACAAGGAGTAGGAAAAATGAAAATGGTGACTAAGTGGGTAGCAAGATTTTTGAGGGAATATCTTTCAAGAAAAAAATAGAATGGATCAATTAGTTTCACTTGGGAGAATGTTGCCACACCACCCATTATCTATCCCTTTGTATATTCTCATTCATTGCATTGTGTGTTTAGGATGCACTAACTCTCATTGATTTAGTGTTCAAAGATAGCAGAGTGTTACTCATATGGGTAATAGATGCCATGCCATCATTATTATAAGGGTGAAAATTTTGAAAAATGAAACCATCACAAAGTATCTAGTTCATTGAAGGAACCTACCATGGAGGATGCTACTAGGGAAGAATAAAGAAACCTATAAAATTTTGAATTTGAATTTATCTAGGATAAGAAATTTTAGGAAGTGCAGACTTGTAATGTTCTATTTTCAATGAGTTAAGCCTATTGGAGCCCAATCTCATATGGATTTTCCTTTATTCCTATCAATATATTACGTGTTCCCATCTAGGAATGACTTTGCTTCTAAGTATGTTATTTTTTGTCCCTATTGGGATTTTAGAGTTCTCTTTCCCAACATCCTTTTCCTTTGACCATTTCTCTTTTCCCTCACCTTTTCTAGAGATTCAAACTTCCTCTTGCTATTATGTCTTTCATTGGAACCCTAACCCTCTGATCCTTGCATTGATTTCCTTCAACAATATACTTTTTTCCAACCCCTTTCTTAGGTATGCTTTCCTTGGTATCCTTATCCCTAACTTATAACATTTGGACTTCTATATTTTTGTTAGATTCAAAGATTTATAAATACCTCTAATCTAGTACAAGGTATGAGGCATCTGTGACTCTCAATCACTAACACTATTCACTATATTACCTTATTAAGATCATGAGTTAAAACTTGTTCCTATTTGTATGCCTTAAGGGAAGAATTTATTATTTTACTCGATCCCTAACTCCTTGATAGTGATACGAGTTACAAGGCATCCTTTACCCTTGATCCCTAAAACTCTAAAATTATCACATTTTGTATTATTCACTTCCACCTATTAGAAATCTAAAATGGATGCATAACCAAAAAAAGAGAGATAAATAAGCTATAAAATTGTGAATGAAAAACATAATTGCATACTAGCTCGAATGGAAGAGATGTGTAAAATTCAAGATGATAGAATTGGATTGGGAGCCCACAAAGAGAAGCTATGTATAAAAGAGTGAAAATATAATATTGGTAGTGAGTTTTTTATAGAATTAGGGAGAGGGTGAAGGTGGTAAGTCCAAACAATAGGGAGTGACCACTAAGTAATCTAAAATTAGCAAATGTACGTACCGTGTAGGATGATGACACCGCAACAACCCATCCACTGATTAAACTCAATTAACCTAAGAACTAGAATTGTTAGAGTATCATCCTATATATAATATAAATATTTAGAGTAGAATGGCATCAAGATAACCCAACCATCAAAAGGAAGGTTGGCATAGTAGGACCAAGGGGCCTATTTGAGGTCATAGAGACACTTCCAAAGATAACAAACAAGTGAGGGATCCTACGTGAATTCCTATGGTTGCTTCATATATATATATATATATATCCTCTTGAAGATCACCATGAATAAAGGCACACTTCACATTCATCTGATGAAATTTCCATCTATGTTTTGGAGCAATAAAAGGGAGAAGTTTGATGGAATTCATTTTGGTGATTGGTGTAAAATTACCATAGTAGTCAATCTTAGGAACCTAGGAGAATCCTTTGGAAACTAAGTGAGCCTTATGATTGTCAAGAAAACCATCTGAAATAAATATAGTTTGATAGATTTACTTGTATTGAATAATTTTCCTCCGCTTATGAAGAGGGACTAGATCCCATTTGTGTTTGTCTCCAAGGAACTAAACTCTTCCTGCATATCAACATCACATTCAAGAATACCAAAAGCTTCTTAAAAGGATTATGGATTGGAAGCTATATAAATGAAGAGACGTGAAGCCTACTATGAACTTGTTATTCTGGTGTCTTCAAGAACCCCAACCCAATCACCTTGTAATCACAATGTTTGATGATCCCAAAGAGACCCTGAGGCTAGAGAGTGTGGAGAATCTACACGAGTATCTTCTAAGTAATAAATGGGAGTGGAAGGATTTGAATCCTCATCATCATCACCATTTGAAATGGAGGAAGTAGACTCCTCATCATGACTGGGAGGATTAAGATCCTCTAAAGAAATAACATCATGTTATAGTGTCTCCAATGTGATGAATGATCTAGAAGTGGTACAAGAAGAGATGATAGGAATCTCCTCAAAATGAACACTCCTCTCAATGAATATCTCACGAGTAGTAGGATGAATAAGTCTATAACCCTTGACACCAGCTACATATTCAAAAAATATACAAGGCTTGATTTTTGGATCCATAACCTTGCATTTTTTGATGGAATATGGACCCATACAAGGGAGCCAAACATACAAAAGTGTTACAACTAGTCCAAGCTTGGAAAGGAGTTACCCCCTTCACAACTCAATGAGGAACTTAGTTTTGAATATAACACACAATTGATGCATTTTTTATTTTTGCATGTCATTAATCCTATTGGTGATGATGTAAAAAAATTATATACCTTTACAATTTCACCATGTTTTTTATCCACTTTGATTTCTATTCCCTTAGTTTTTTTTAGGCTCATTTCAACCTTTACATTAACCTTTTTCCTTCCCATGGTGCTTAGGCCTTCTTTATTTTGGTTGCTTTTTGATGTAACATCATGTTAGATCTAGTATGTTTTTCTAGTCTCTTCTCAGTTTTGAGCATAAATTATTTGGACATTAGCACATCATGTGGATATTTGTGTATCATGCAAGTCTTCGATGATAGTTTCTATTTGGTTTTTGTGTATGATCATTTTTCCACTTGTCACCTTCATAGGTCAATGAAAATGGCTTAGGATGACTCCAAATGGCACATCAACAACTTTTTCTTACCTCCTCTTCCATATTTGAATCTAACTTTTTTATTTTAGGTCTCCCTTATTTTTCTTTTGAAACTCTCAAGCTCATATATATCCCTCTCAATATTTACAACATTCTATAACGCTCTTACAAGAATAATGCTCTTATTCTCTTTGGATTCCTCAAGCCTCTACATGTGATATTATCCTTGTTTCTCATTGTTATTACAAATTTATTTTATTGTGCCCTCGAGCACCTTTAGATTATCACATCCTATCAATCTTTTATTTTAGTCGCTATTCTTATTTCTAGATGCACTTAGATTAAGAACACACTAATTATCTTTTTATATATCTCTCTATGGGCTATTGTGGAGGTAGAAATATCAAAGCAAGGATTTGAATAAGATAAATCCTCAAGTAGCCTCAAACATTTTTCCTCTTTTTTCTTGTAGGTATTATGAGTACACTCAACGACACAAAGGTTTGTAATTTTCTTCTTGTTTGTAAATTCATTTCTATTATGTATTTAAATCTTATAAGTTTAATTATTTAGTCTATTTCTTTATATTTTCATTGTATAGTGTAGACAAGGGGAACAACTGTTGTTATTTTTACTAATGGGGGCAAAATATGCCATTATTTTACCTATTATTTTCTCTAACCTTTGTCATATTTCCTAGTATTTTTTGCTGCTCCTGTCACTTTTCATGAATGAACTGAAAATATTTTATAGAATACAAGGAAAGATAAAAATACGTGAATATATCAAATCCCTTGGTTGTTTATTAATCATTTTCATGATTTTGATAACAGGGAATGCTTAAACGAGTGACACATGGGCATGAAGGCATCGGTGGATGAAAGACTAGGCCGGTTGGAGTCATTTTGTCACTTTAGCCATATTTGTGTCGAGATTAACAAATTTGTTTTGAGTTGTTATGTTGTTTTAAGATACTGTCAAAAGACTTTAAGCTATTTTTTATTATCTTTCGATGGTTGTTCGTTGTAATCCACAAACAACCAAAACGTTTATTCATTTTCATTTGCAAGACTATTATAGGTATAGACAACTGTGATATATGTGTGTGTGTGTGTGTGTGTGTGTGTGTCGAAGACTCAAATAGATGAACATAATAGAAATCATATATTGGTGTTAAAATTGCGTTCATAATTTGTTGTTGTAATTCAAATGAATGATAGTTAGTGTTGATTAATTCTATGTTTGTGGGCTTCATCACTCAATAGCCGGTGAAGGTAGGGCCCACTTCCTTGGTTGTTGGTGATCTTTCCATTAGATATCCGAGTGTGGTAACGTATGTGTGATTTCATAATTATTTGATTGGTTTCATATTGATTATTGTGTTAAGTATCGGATTCTTATCAGCATAGTTAATCTTTATGAATGTGTTTAATCTATATTGGTTTGTTCAACACTTATCAATGCGTATAATCTTCCTATCAAATACTATCAGTATTGTTAAGAATAGCTAGAAGTTGATTAGTAAGATAGCTGTGAGTTGAGGAGTTGAATAGTTAATTAATGTTGAAAGCATATCTACATTCAGTAGCATAATTTTGATTCTATTTATTTTATTTCAAGAAAGATTTTTGTTATGTTGTATAGAGATTTTTTATTTTGTTTTGTTGTGTGCCAATAATCTATTTTCTGCTGCAGAATCATTTCTTCACGGGTTCCTGTCACACATGTGACAGGAAGTCTGCAAATCAAAATTATGTTCAAATACAAATTACATTAGTTTGCATCCATCAACCCTTAGTTGATTGATTGCATCCCTTTGGCATACTGCCACAACATGGTTCAAAAGCCTACGTTCCCGGATTGACACTTTAGGATGAACTGAGGAAGCCATTTCTAAGAATTAATTCAAATCCATTACAAGAACAATTTGAAACCACAATTTTGTCCAATCATTTACAATTTTTAGAAGTTCTTCAATGTTCTATTCATACATATGATAGCACCACTTGTGGATGTATATGCAGTATGTTGTTGACCTCCTCCTTTTGGTTCCAGGTTCCTCTTTTTGTTCTCTTTTAAGCTCTAGGCATAATATAGATTGGTTATTCTAGGCATCTCATAAACCATACATTTATCATCCACTACATAATCATAAAAGCATCATCATATCATATCATGTGCATCTATATCATCCATGCATCATCATATCATCCATTGCATATATATATCATAATCATCTCATATATATCATCAATAATGTAACTGGCATGGTACAAAATCAGGATCAAGTGTGTAATATATCAAAGTAGACATGAGGTTATCCATGGCCGATGATTGTCTACATCATCAAATCTGTCTACATCAAACATACAAGCTGAACTAATCTTGAACCTCTTTGTCGCGAGATCGACCCTCAAATTGAACATTTATGCTCGATCTCTCAAGGGGGCAGTGTACCAACGTAATTCTTTCCGCTGGGGCATCCAAAAAATCAGATTTTTTTTGAAATTTGACTGCGACAAGATTATTCTTTGAACCAATGCAACAAGTACGTTGCTTCAAAGAGGGACAAAATGTAGACACGTAAAATATAATGATTGATCTCGTGCACTTGATCCCAATTAACTAACATCATTTCATCCTGAATCACCTCTTCAGCTTATCATCACTCTTCGTCCCTTAATTAAATAAATAATCATTTATATAATTAAGTCATTCTCTCTTGTTAATTAAATTAATCAATTTGGTTTAATTAACCCTAGTCCCCCTTTAATTAAATAAATCAATTTTATTTAATTAATCTCTAAAGTCTACCTATTAAATTAAATAAATTAAACATTTATCTAATTTAATCTAACATCACCTTCCTTTGGTTAAATAAATCAAAATATTTATTTAACTAAGTCTAAATCATTTTCATCTCCTTTAGATTTATTTTTATCCATGAATCTAAATCAAATGGGTCAAATCACTTAATCCTCTCTTAAATTAATTAAATCCTGATTAATCTAATCTAATCCATGTCACATCCTCTAGTTTTTCCCACTTGCACAATAAATCAATTTATTTGATTTATTATTTCTTCTATTATCATTCAAAAGGGCATCAAGATGGAATATTCTTCAAATTTGAATTTTCCTCCCACATGTCTTATCCTCCAACATGGCATTAACTCCTCTTACATTGTCTCTTACATGTCTCCCACTTGGCATTTAAGACCCTTTCACCTCATCCTTCAAGCCATCTTTTGAATTTGAATCTCCCCCCTCTTTGCACATTCTCCAAAATGTGCACATCCTCCATTCATTCACATTTGGACAAGTGGCACCTTGCCATTGGTTGAGTGTTAGTCCCACATTGCTCCATTTTGGGCATTCCTCCATCCTATCATTCTATAAATAAGAGGTCTCTTTCCTCATTTAGCATCCACAATTTGAGCAAAGTTATTATACTCAAATCCATAGCAATTCTCATCCATTTTTATCCAATCTTAGCTAGGTTATGCAGATTTTCATCTTGAAGTATACTTCAATCATCAACAAAGTGGATCACTCTTCATCACCAATCAACATTGCATCATTGGGTTCATGTCCCCCGAAATTGTGGCATTGGGATATAAAGCATCAGAAGCCAGATAAATAAAATACATATTAAAGCATTAATTATCAAAGATCATATTATAATTATAAATACTAACATATTAAAATCATTACATTATATTAACGTGAATACTGTCATGTCCCCGAAATCGGACATTTAAATATTAAGAAACATAATTAAAATAGTTAACCATCTGATATTACACAATTGTAATTGTCCAAAACAATATTATAATTATGAATGTTATAAATATTAAAGTATATAAAAATATAAAATATAAATGTAAAATAATATTATAATTGGACAATTATAATTATTATAAATACAAAATACATATTAAAATATATAAAAAGAATATACAAGAAATATAATATTATTATAATTATAATTATCAAAAGATAATATTATAATTATAGTTATCAAATAAATAACATAATCAAATATAAAAATATATATAAGAAACTAATATAAAATAATAATCATTATTTATAATCTAAGATATCATTATCAAATCTTAATTACCATATAAGTCATTAATACTATTCATTATAAAATAATAAACTGGTAATCTTATTATCTTGCAAACATAATAATAAATAAATATAAATTGTAATAAAATCAGAAATAGTGAACATATTATAATTCCTAAGAAATCAGAAATAATGAATAAATATAAATTATAAAATATAACAAATAGTAAACAAAATGTAAATTATAAAATATAGTACAGATTAAAGCAAAGTCACTTTAAACCAAGGTTAACTTAAACAAAGCAAAAGATTTGGCTAAAAGGTAAACCGATTCCAAGGAAGGACACGTCCCATGCAGGCTATGATTGGATATAAAAAAGAGGCCAATATAAGACCAAAAAGTATGGGATATCGGTGGAGGAAGTCAGGAAATATTGAGAGAAGTTTTCGCTGCAAGGAAAAGGAAAATCACACTTGACAGGAATAAAGATAGAAATGTATTCTGTAGAAAGCATCGAATGGAATGGAATGAAGGAAAATGAAGAGGAGACGCGCGACTTTGCAGAAGGTTGAGGCTAGTGTTGAGCTTTTGCAAAGTGACGTGGAGGGATATTCTTAGAAAAGAAATCTGAAGAATCGAACAGCAGAAAGAGGAAATAATATAAGAATATATTCCAGACCAAAAGCATAAATCAAGGAGTAATGAAGACTACGGTAGCAGTTGGGAAACTCGTAGGAAAGAAATATAGCATGAGATATCTGCTGGGAAGGTATGGTGGCTGCATGGACATAATTGGGAGGTAAGTATGGTCATACGTTGAATAGAGGTAGTCATTACTTTGAAGGAATAGTGGATTTCAGATGTATAACTAATCTAAATTTCAGTTGAGACTTATAGATATTTTAGGTATATTGTGACTTACGAATATATCTAAATATACCGTAGTGGTTAAATATAAATAGCAAGCATATATTCAGATCAATATATTATGATTATTGACAAATATAATGTACTCATAATATATTTTAGCATATTATGATTTATGAATGTATTTGAAGATATTAGGATGGACAAATTTATTGAGAGTTGGAATGACCTGCTAACAATTGATAAATATATATTTAAAAAATATATATATATATATATATATATATATATATATATATATATATATATATTACTGAGAGTCATAGATACATCATGGTTGATGGACACATACAATATATACAAGATAGCATATATATAATTTATAATGATAATGCTTGCAGCAGTTATTGAATCTTACAAGTAATAATGACTCTATTATGATAAATGGTACAATAGGATATCATCTTTATAGACGTTTACTATCTACACTAATGTACTTATGAAATTATATAGAAAAGTTATTCATAACAGAGATAAGAGAGAAATGAGTAACCCTTTGACAAAAATGAAAAATTTATATCATCTCTGATCTTGTTGGACGTTATGACTGAACTTATTGATCTCTAAACATTCCAATGTCTCTTTGAGCAATACTTTGGTTGAAAGATTCGGGTTCAAATGTTTCCATCAAAAATGGGACATTACAAGTGGTATCAGAGCAACTTTCCTGCCATCCTGTGAAGATAGTGTATGCAATCTTACCAAAAGAAAAGGTATACCCTATAAACATATTGAACACATTCTGAATTATGCAGATCAGGTATGTCCTGTAACCATTGAATGTAATCACTGTTGTGACATTCGTATCATAGCTACTAGATGTGAGGGTAAAATAAGTATCAAGATATATATGTGTGAATAGATAAATATCTATGTTGTTAGTCTACATATCTATGAGTATGGTCCATGGGTCATATCCCGCCTAAAATTGTGAGATTTTGAATAGGAATCAGGTGATGTTATTTTATACTTAAATATATGATGACTAGTAAATATATAATAGGCAATTGATCAATACAATTTACACATAACAATATTTGTCTAATCGATGTTACTTATTATAGTGTTGCCAATATGTTATCTTGAATTGGACAACTAACAATGCTATGATAATCTATCATTCTATTAAATGTAGTACAAGAAGGCGACATCATGTGGAGGTTTTCGCAGATCGCAATGGTAAGTATTAGGTGTGTATTTTCATAACCCTAAATCAACAATACTTTTATATAGTGGGAAAACAATATATGTTAAACGTGTTATAAATAATTGACAAGGGATCGGCGATTAATAGATTTAAGGACTAATGCATATAATATAGATGTTAAGGGACCAGTATCGTACTTAGCATAAATGATATTGGCTGTAGTTATCTCATGTAATCAAAATGAGGAATAGAGTATATTTTGCAATGTATATATGTAATATCATCAAATTGAGGACTCTCTCTCTTTCAGTCATAAGGGCAGGGAATTGAATATACATTGAGGAGTGCAGATGACTAGGATCCCTTCAAGGTAGGCCACCTTCTGTAGATGGACTGCGGTCTGTCACCGGGGGTCGAGAGGGTCATTACAACGGGCGTTTGTTGGCCGCTCTCGGGCTGAGAAGGTTATCACTAAGGGCACTCTCTTGTGTATTCACTTCCCCTTCACCTATGAATGTGGGAGCAAAGGAGTAATAATTTGAAAATGTTCTACAAATACCTACTCTAGTCAAATAAAAATTAAAAAAATAAAAAAAATGTGTACTTTGGTTGCTATCCTTATTTTATGCTGTTTTAATTACAATCAAATAAAAATGTGCTTTAGTTACGGTTCTTATTTTATGAAATATTGAATTTCATAGGTCATTTCTTAAATATCCAAAAAGGGGAACATCATCCTTGTGCGTGATCCACTCTGCCCCATTTGGGAATTGGATGATCAAAGAGATGATAACTTGGGTGTTTTAATATCTATTTAGTTGTTCAGAAATTTACAGATTGAATGCTCCATAACATATATTCATATAAATGCTTGTACATGACGTGTATTCGCGTGTCTGCTTCATGTTTTTGTGTATACTCGATGACCTTGGGAAGGAGGACGGGCCTACGGTGTAGTATGGGATACCCCGAATCCACCTTCTCGATTGTCTGACAGCATACTTCATTCAAGTGTATTTGTAATTGATTGTACACCCTATAACTTGTGATTGTATTTAAGTATATACTCGCCGAGTGTGTTTATTTGAGTGTGTATTTGGGTGTATACTCTATAACTTTGTATTGATATTTGAGTGCATACTCTATGACTTGCATTTGAATTCGAGATGTATTTGTATTCGAGTGTATACCCTTTGACTTTGTACTTGTATGCTTTGCGACTTTGAATTCAAGTGTATACTTCATAATGATGTATTCGAGTATACTCTATGGCATTCTATTTGTTGTGACTTGTATTCAAGTGTATGCTCTATGACTTACATGCATTCATATGTATTCTTTGTGACTTCCTGCACTCGTACACATACTTCATGTTTTACCAGACTTATGGTATTTTGTGTCTTGGATAACATCTTACATGATCATTTCATGACTAATGCACTCTTATACATGACTACTCCATTCCTAAGTGTATGCTTGTGTTTGTGAAGTTCATGCCTTGTATGTAATTGTTTCTATGTACACTCTAATGAATGCTTCATATTATGTATTTTCCATTTTTTTGAATGAATGATATGCTTATATTCCATGCATAGAAGTAAATTTGAGTATACTTGAACGCTCTGCATATTCATGCCCTAAGTGATGACTAAATGCTTCTCTCTCTTTGTATGCTTCCTGTTAGAGTGTATCTACATTGCTTCCTACCTTATGAGTATTTACGCGTTGCATACCTTGTCTAAGCTTATGTGCTTTATGTATAATTACATGATTTAGATGCCTTGTGTGAAATTTATTGCTCATTGCTTCTATGGGAATTTTCCTCATATTGAGTGTCTTACTCCATGTATTCATGTGTATTTGTATGCTTCATGTGTAATCTATGATTATGCTCTATACATGTATTCATGTTTGCTTCATGCTTGTATCTTGTATACATTTATGGCTAATATATTCAACATAACTGCTTTATGGATAACTTCCTGATGTATCTTTCATGATTGGTGTGTTTTCAGCATGACTACTCCATTCTCATGCATACTTGCAATTGACAAGCATACCTCATGCTTTATATATTTAAGTGTATACTTCATGAATACCTCATGCCTTATGTTTTCGAGTCTGCGTTCCAAGTTGGTGTATGCTCCATGCCTATACTGCATGCTTTACTGCATACGTGTATCAAATGTCTGATTCATATCTTATGAGTGTGCCTCATGTCTTACATGTTTTCTTTATGCCTAATGTGCTTTAGCATGTTTACTGCATGTGTATATTTTGTTATGTATGTTCTATCTCTTGAGTGTATACTTCTGATTGAACATGTATACTTCTTCAAGTGTATTTGCATATCGTGAGTGTATTAACGTGCCTTACTTGTATGTATCATATCTTGCAAGTGATTATGTATTTTCCGTATATCTGATGTGCCTTTCAATGTTTTCTCATGCTTTGTATGCTACTGGCTTGATTACTGATGCGTATGCGATCATGTGTATACTTGGTGACTGGCATCCATGCATATAACTTCCCTCTTGTATTCATGTGTATATCTTGCAACTTGCGACTTGAATGTGATTATGGATATACTTTGTAACTCACATACATCCCCACATATACTACGTGTATTTATACTTCATTTAGTTTTTCCATGTGTTTGCTTCATTCCAAATGTGTCTTCAAACAAGATTACTCCATGGTGTTTTATGCTTAAAAGATTGATTAAAAATTTATTTGCCAAAATGGTTCTTGAGTTGAGGAGCTGTAACTATAGTAGTGAAAAGATGTTTGGAATTGTGATTGCTTGAGGACAAGCAATCTTGGGCGGAGAGGACTGTCATGTCCCCCGAAATTGTGGCATTGGGATATAAAGCATCAGAAGCCAGATAAATAAAATACATATTAAAGCATTAATTATCAAAGATCATATTATAATTATAAATACTAACATATTAAAATCATTACATTATATTAACGTGAATACTGTCATGTCCCCGAAATCGGACATTTAAATATTAAGAAACATAATTAAAATAGTTAACCATCTGATATTACACAATTGTAATTGTCCAAAACAATATTATAATTATGAATGTTATAAATATTAAAGTATATAAAAATATAAAATATAAAATAATATTATAATTGGACAATTATAATTATTATAAATACAAAATACATATTAAAATATATAAAAAGAATATACAAGAAATATAATATTATTATAATTATAATTATCAAAAGATAATATTATAATTATAGTTATCAAATAAATAACAAATCAAATATAAAAATATATATAAGAAACTAATATAAAATAATAATCATTATTTATAATCTAAGATATCATTATCAAATCTTAATTACCATATAAGTCATTAATACTATTCATTATAAAATAATAAACTGGTAATCTTATTATCTTGCAAACATAATAATAAATAAATATAAATTGTAATAAAATCAGAAATAGTGAACATATTATAATTCCTAAGAAATCAGAAATAATGAATAAATATAAATTATAAAATATAACAAATAGTAAACAAAATGTAAATTATAAAATATAGTACAGATTAAAGCAAAGTCACTTTAAACCAAGGTTAACTTAAACAAAGCAAAAGATTTGGCTAAAAGGTAAACCGATTCCAAGGAAGGACACGTCCCATGCAGGCTATGATTGGATATAAAAAAGAGGCCAATATAAGACCAAAAAGTATGGGATATCGGTGGAGGAAGTCAGGAAATATTGAGAGAAGTTTTCGCTGCAAGGAAAAGGAAAATCACACTTGACAGGAATAAAGATAGAAATGTATTCTGTAGAAAGCATCGAATGGAATGGAATGAAGGAAAATGAAGAGGAGACGCGCGACTTTGCAGAAGGTTGAGGCTAGTGTTGAGCTTTTGCAAAGTGACGTGGAGGGATATTCTTAGAAAAGAAATCTGAAGAATCGAACAGCAGAAAGAGGAAATAATATAAGAATATATTCCAGACCAAAAGCATAAATCAAGGAGTAATGAAGACTACGGTAGCAGTTGGGAAACTCATAGGAAAGAAATATAGCATGAGATATCTGCTGGGAAGGTATGGTGGCTGCATGGACATAATTGGGAGGTAAGTATGGTCATACGTTGAATAGAGGTAGTCATTACTTTGAAGGAATAGTGGATTTCAGATGTATAACTAATCTAAATTTCAGTTGAGACTTATAGACATTTTAGGTATATTGTGACTTACGAATATATCTAAATATACTGTAGTGGTTAAATATAAATAGCAAGCATATATTCAGATCAATATATTATGATTATTGACAAATATAATGTACTCATAATATATTTTAGCATATTATGATTTATGAATGTATTTGAAGATATTAGGATGGACAAATTTATTGAGAGTTGGAATGACCTGCTAACCATTGATAAGTATATATTTAAAATATATATATATATATATATATATATATATATATACTTACTGAGAGTCATAGATACATCATGGTTGATGGACACATACAATATATACAAGATAGCATATATATATATCATAGATACATCATGGTTGATGGACACATACAATATATACAAGATAGCATATATATAATTTATAATGATAATGCTTGCAGCAGTTATTGAATCTTACAAGTAATAATGACTCTATTATGATAAATGGTACAATAGGATATCATCTTTATAGACGTTTACTATCTACACTAATGTACTTATGAAATTATATAGAAAAGTTATTCATAAGAGAGATAAGAGAGAAATGAGTAACCCTTTGACAAAATGAAAAATTTATATCATCTCTGATCTTGTTGGACGTTATGACTGAACTTATTGATCTCTAAACATTCCAATGTCTCTTTGAGCAATACTTTGGTTGAAAGATTCGGGTTCAAATGTTTCCATCAAAAATGGGACATTACAGGTTAGAAAGGGCCAATTTTCACATCAAATTGGCACTAATTCCCCCAAGAGATTAAGAGTTTTCTTTGTATTTGAATAGGATTTAATATATTTGGTTTATGCTTGTTTATGTTCCTCATTTCATTCCTTTTCCTTTACAATTCAAATAGATTGCTCGGGGAATCATGATACTAAGTTGCATTTGATCTAATATGGTGTTTGTTTCTTATGTTTATGCAGGTTTGGGATCTTGGTTCATAGTTTGCATAACTTAGCACATTCCTAAGATTTTTGCTTTGGAGACACCATGTCTTCCCCATATTATTGATTGCTTGCATGCCTTATCATGTATCTAAGATCTATCTCATCACATTGAGTATCATGCTTTCGCCATCCTATTATGTTCTTGCATGCCTTATCATGTACCTAAAATCTACATTTGTGACACCATGCCTTCCCTATCTTATATACATTTATATAATCAGTGTTGGAAGTTTGTGTTGCCATTGATGTCAACAGATCTTTGTTATTGCATTGATGTTAACCTATGGAGATACTTTGATTGGTTGCATTATGTTGTCATTAGTAGTATCATTGATGTCAACCTCTAGTGTTGCTTTGATAAGCATGTGTTTGTGGATGTTCAACCTCTTGTATGGTTGAGATGATGAGAGGAGTGTTGCAGATGTTGAGTTGGTGTTTTTGGTTCTTGGTTTCCAAGTTTGAGAAAATTTGATTAAAAGAAATTTTAGTGTGGTAGAGTATTGTTCAGTGTTTTGCTCTGCATTTCTTCATGGTTGAAGATCTACTTATGTGGTTTAGATATGTTGATCAAAGATTTTCATAGGTGTTATATCTAGAGTTTCATGTTTTGGATCATTCGATAGAAGAAGTTGTGTTCACCAATGTGTGAACTATGAAGTAGTGTTGTCTGGGAGAAATGGTTTTGCTCCACATTTCTCCGCATTGTGGTTTTTGATCTTGTGGATCTGGAAGTGCGCTTAAAATTTTGGTATCTATTCGTAGTCTAATTTGTTTGAGTTTTGGTGCTTTGCAAGGTTGGATTCATGAGTTACAATATGTAGAAGGTTAACTGGGTGTACAAAATGAATATATTGTTCAAGTGTTTTTTGTTGCGAAGGACTTGTTAGATTACAATGTGTTGATGGAATATTCCAAATTATGTTTAAGTATTGTGTGTGGTCCACAAGTCATATTTGGATCAAAGGAAGCATGTACTTAAATGCTTAATGGTGTTAACACAAGTTTGATCGACCTTGGGTGTTTACACTAATTGCAGATATGCTTTGATGGTTGTGGAAGTGTGGTGTGGAATGCATATGTGGATTTTGGTTTGTGTTAAGGTGTGCTGTGGTTTTCCTTCATTCCTCTCAACCACAAGAATGTTTTGGTACCGACCTATTTTGAATTTGTATGTTTGAGGTGCATAGTCGACATTGATAGATGTTTTTAAGGTTGCGAATTGCATAAAGGCGAGGTGAATTGTTGGAGAAGAGTGTGTAGATGCGAGGATGTGTTGAGATAAAAATTTAATCAGATGTAGAGATCTGAAGTGCAAGCTTAATTCCTATGACTCCAATGCAATGAGTAGAAGGGTCTACATTTGCAGAGTACCTAAAGTTTTTGAAAGCAGTGATTTGGAAGTTGTTGATGGTTCAAAGTTGTAGTGGTGGATATTTTCTGTTGCTTTTAGATAGATTTATTATTGTAACAATCTTCTATCTTCTTCTTTCTAATCTAATAGTGAGCCATTGG
>VDFB02139674.1:0-14271 GCA_007258455.2 Sequoia sempervirens | reverse complement strand
TCCAATCCTACTGCCAAATTAATAAAAAAGGTTAAAGTTTCCATCTCTGAGTCATCCTTTGAGGATGCCACCAAAAATGGCTTTATCCCTCCAAAGAGGTAACCCCTTGCATTTATGGGGTTCCTAAAATCCATAAAGCTGACACCCCCCTTCGACCCATAGTTGATACTATTAATTCCCCCACCTATAGATTGGAAACCCATCTTGCCAAACTTATCTCTCCTCTCATTGAAAAATCTGACTCCTTCGCCAAAAACTCTTCCCATTTCGTGGATTTCATCAAAGACAAGAAGCTAGATGAAAATGATATCCATGTTAGCTTTGATGTTGTCTCCCTCTTCACCAAAGTTCCCTTACACGACTCAATTGAGCTCATCAAGCAAAAGGCTAGCAATGAAATTGCTTCCTTAGTTGAGTTATGTCTTAGATCTACCTTCTTTTCCTTCCAAGAGGTTATTTATGAACAAGTGGATGGAGTTGCCATGGGCTCCCCTCTTTCTCCCATCGTGGCCAACCTTTTTATGGAACACTTTGAAGACATCACCCTCCATTCTTTTCCCTTCAAACCCAAGTGGTGGAAACGGTATGTTGATGACACCAATATTTGTTGGTCGCACGGTCATGAGAAACTTGAAGATTTCCATTCCCATTTAAACAACTTATCCCCTCACATTTCTTTCACCAAGGAAATTGAAACCGGCAACCAACTTCCTTTCCTTGACATTCTTCTCATCAAGAAAGAAGATGGTTCTTTATCCCGTTCTATCTTTTGGAAATCTACCCACACTGACCTTTACCTTCACTCTTTCTCTCACCATCACCCTAGCCAAAAATTAGGAGTCCTCAAATCCTTGGCTTACCGAGCTTTTGTAATTTGTGACAATGAGCACATTGACCAAGAATTGGCCCACCTCACTCATGTCTTCTCATTAAATGGATACAAAAGGAAGCAGATCAACAGGGCAATATGCCAAGCCAAAGCTAGGCTCTCCCTCGAGCCTTCAACCCCTCGCTCCCCTTTCCTTCCTCTGGCCGCCCTTCCCTATGTTGAGGGTGTCTCCAACAAAATTGCTAAGATCCTCCTCAAAAAAGGTATCAATTGCACTTTCAAGCCTTTCTCCATTGTAAGAAATCGCATCCCTTCCCCCAAAGACCCCCAAGATCATTTCCTCAAGTTTGGTGTCTATAAAGTGTCGTGTACTTGTGGCATCCCCTACATTGGGGAAACAAGCCATTCCATCAACCCAAGAATCAAAGAGCACTGTGCTGACATAAGACATGAACGTATCTCCAAATCTGCTCTTGTTGAACATTCTTCTAAGACGAAGCATCACATTGCCTTAGAAAACACCAAAATCCTTTTCAAAGAAGACAACTTCTTTAAGAGAAAACTCAAAGAGCCCATTGAAATCCACAATCACCCTGCCAACCTTAACCAAGATGGGGGATGGGCTTTAAGTTTCTCTTGGAAACCCCTATTAAATAGACTCAATGTCTTCTCTCCAAATCATTCTTGAGCCCCTTCCTTTCTTTGTGGCCTCTTTGCCTTCTCCTCCCCTGGTCCCTCGCCTAGCCCGTGTTTACCCATTCAGCCTCTCCCCTGTGGTTTCGTCCCTTGCTTCTCTTTCTCTCCTCTCTCCCCTTGTCCTTCCTTTGCAATTCCTTTTGTCTTGTTCTTTATTCTTGGTTGCATTTTTGTAATTTTTTCCTTTCATATCTATGGTTCTTTTTTGGCCTTATTTGTCGGGTTTGCTTGATTCTCTTTTTGTTCTGCTTTAATCTTTATTTTTCTTCTTCTATTGATTTTAATTTTTTTTGTCTTTTATTCTTATTTCGTTCCTCTAAATTTTATTTTTTGACCTTCCATTAATTTTAATTTTAATTTTATTTTTATCCTCTTTTGTTCTTCTCTTGTGTTGTTTTTGTTTCTTTTTTGTTGTTTTGTTTTTTATTTATTTTATGTTGAGATGCAAATGTATTTTCTCTTTTTATTTGATATTTTTATTTTTTCTTTCCTTTGTGTTCTATATTTTGGTGTCTTCTTTATTTCTTGTTTTATTTTTTTGCTCTTGTGTTTTTAGTATTATTTAGTTCTTTTGTTTCATTTGGTTGAATTTTGTAGTTTTTTGTTGTTTCTTTATTATATTTTCCTTGTTTTTTTGGTTTACATTTTTTTGATTTTTAGTTTTTATTTATTTATTTGTTTTATATTGTTATTTTTATGTCATTTATCTTCCATTTCTTTCTCTTATTTTTTGGTTCCTCTCTTTATTTGTGACATTGTTTCTTTTCTTTATTGCCATTTAGCAATTTTTTGTTGCTTTCTTGATATTCTTTTTCTTTTTTGTGTTTTTAATTTGATTTTACTTCATTTTCTTTGTGTTTATTTTGTTTTAGTTTCGTTCCTTTT
The DNA here is from genome assembly GCA_007258455.2 of Sequoia sempervirens. Lineage (NCBI taxonomy): Eukaryota > Viridiplantae > Streptophyta > Pinopsida > Cupressales > Cupressaceae > Sequoia > Sequoia sempervirens. The sequence continues at coordinate 11,861 of VDFB02139674.1, read as the reverse complement.
GTATTATTTATTAATAGAGGACGACTTCTTTTTACTTTTTATTTTTATTTTTCTTTATCTATTATATTCTTTTTTGGTTTTATTTTTATTATTATTAAGTTCTTTTTTTTTATATTAATAATTTGGGTTCTTTACTCTTTTTTTTTTTTTTACTATATTTAGGTTTTATATTATTATTCTCCTTTTTTATTTATTATATTATTTATTTCTTTTATTCTTGGGCTCTTGTGTATTTCTTTACATTAGCATTATTTGGGTTCTTAGCTTTTTGTCTTTTTCTTTTATTCTATCTTATTCTTCGCATTTTTAGTCTTTGACTTTCTTCTCTCTTTTTACTTCTTTTCTTCAACTTTTTCAACTTTGTTGGGTGTTGTGCCTCTCATCCTTCCCTACCCGCTCCCCTCCCCACCCTCTCCTATTTCTATCCAAGTCTACTTTCTTATTTTCATTTCTCTCTCTTTCTGCTTATTCATCCTCATGATGGATCATGGAGTATGATCCGAAACGTTGATGTAAAAAATATGCACACAGTTATTTCTAGAAATATTGATTACAATCTATCATGAACTGTGGAAACAAAATGTTATTAAAATAACATAAGCGTGTTTTGTGGCTCCCTCAAAAGGTTAAATTTTTTGAGTATTTTAAAAATGGCTTTGGTGAAATTAGCTAACAACATGTAGTGTATGCCCGATTTTTCTGATAATTTTTTTAATGAATTTTTTTTTTTTTACTAAATTTCAAAGTGGACACATCCTGAAAAATAGAATTTTGGTCGTGCTACCCCTATAAATTTTGAAAACTAACTGAAAATCATTTTTTTAATATGTGTAGAATGGAGTCTAGTTTATAAAAATTTAATTTATTTGAAATTTCAATGAATGATTAATTTATAAAGTAAAAAATACCAAACAGTTTTTGCCAAAAAAAATGGACCATAAAACAAAGAAATTAAAGATGAAAGCCTTAACGTTATCAAAATGTGAAAAAAAATACATCGTCAAATAGCTAAGAGAGATCCTAACATTACCTAGGTGTTTAATTTACTAGACCTTGAAACATGTGCAAACCTAATGATTAGCATGAACAATATTATGTGAAATCCTATAGAATATGCAAAAACACATCTTTAGAAATTGGGAAGGCACTCCAAGCCTTTGGGTTGGAAATCCAAAGAAAATCCAAACCTAAGGCTTGGGGATTCTCAAAGCAAGACATAACATGAGCATGTTATAGCAGCACTCAGCGTTATGTTTTGCTTTGCATTTTTTTCGTTTTTGCAAAAGTTTGTTTCATTTTTGTCAAGTTTCACATAACACGAGCGCGTTATAACACGCTCACATTATATCTTGCTTGGAATGTTTTATTTTCAAGATTGTTAAGTATGTTTGATGTATGTATGTTTGTATATATATTTGTATTTATGTATGTATGTATGTCTGATTGTATGTATGTATGTATGCCTATATGTATGAATGTATTTATGCATGCTTGTATATATGTATGTATGCTTGTATGTATGTATGTATGTATGTATGTATGTATGTATGTATGCTTATATGTATGTATGTATGTATATATGTATGCTTGTATGTATGTATATATGGTTGTATGTTTGTATGGTAGTTGGTGTTATGATCATATCCAATATTTTTTGATAGTTGGTGTTATGATCTCATGACCCTATTGTAATAATTTATATCACTACAACTTAACAATTTGATGTGGTTAGATTGTTGCACAGTTCCACCTCCATGGAAACTAGAAGTAGAATCGAGGCATACATCCTAATGAAATTAAGCTTTAGGATGTGGTTCCTAACATTATGGTTTTGCAAATATAGGTACCTTTGGGGCTTCATTCTCTAGTTGATGAATGTTTCATAATATCCTTATAGGTATCCTTTTTATCTTGTGTGGTTTTAATTTTGGTACTTTATGTGCATATGCACATAGTGTCATATGGCTACTAAAGTGGGGGCTAAATGTAGCATCATAAATTGTACTCCCTTGTAGGTGATAGTACAATTTCACACTTAGTTTGGACCTACTTTAGTGACCCTTTCATTTATGCATTTTCAACACACCTGTAGTGGGCATGTCTCCTAAAATTATGTATTCAAGGCACATTTTTTATTATTTTTGAAAAATTGCAAAAGCACAAACAAATACCTCCATGCGATTCTTTGCACTTGTAATTTTTTTAGAAAATGGGCCAGGATAGAGATGTCTTATGTGAAATGTCCCCTATTCTTCTAATCCAATTTGAATATGTAGGTGTTGGAGATTTTATCATTTCAATTCAAGTTGCAAGGTGGGATATTGGGATCTAATTTTTGGGAAATTAGAGTAAATGCCTACATAATGCAATATTTTACCATTTGAGCAGAAAGCAACAATCAAGATTTTTGCTTGGAGAAAAGAAGAAGTAAAGAGATCATTACATTCCACCACATACATTTAAATTTGTAGGATTTTAGGCTTATTTGCAGATTTGATCAAGTCCTATTTCATGACTGAAGATTGATATCAATAGAAGAGTATGATGGATTTTAGGTTTGGGAGATGAATTTGGCCATTTCCTTCAACCTAAAGACTTGTTTCCTAAGTGTTATCATCTTCAAACTTCATCCTACTTATAGCCTAAAGCAAGGTATCATTATGTTTTAGTTTTCAGGTAAGGGTGTTTTGACTTCCTCTTAGGTAGATCTTGTAATATTTTCATAGGAATCCTTCTTTAATGCCTTGAATAGGGTTGTATGCATTTTAGCTCACAACAACCTTAGATGCACTTAATATTAGGGTACACACACTATTATCAATCAATTTCATTAGCTATTGTGAAGGTATAAATACCAAAATGGGGGTATGACTGAGGAAAAATCCTATATAGGCACCCCCACCATCTCTTTTGTAGATTTATTGCAAGTACAGATTCAAAGATGGAAGTTTCAGGGTAGGCATCAAAGAGTAGATAGAGAATTATAGATTCAAGTTTTCAGATCTAGAAAAGGAATTCAAGGACATAGACGCCCTTGGGTGGCTTTGTCCTCTTATTCAAACCATCTTCAAATTTATAGCATAGGTGCACAAAGTTTTTCCCTTCTCATATTTGCTTGTTAATTTATGGTATCATTTCTTGATTGTCAAAATATTGCATTTTCATATTAGGGCACATAGTTTAATTAGGTTAATCAAGGCAAGTCAATTTCAATCCATTTCTAAGGCCCACAAAGACATAGATCTAGTTTTGATCGAATCACCTACATGGTTGAAAGTCAATCTAATCACCTTGTTGATTTGCATCCTAATATTATTTTGAAAAAGGAAAATTGATCCTATGTTCTTGACATTGACTTGGATCACTTTTTCATCAAAAACAAAGATCAAATGGATAACATAAGGATATAATGAATATGGATTAAATAGAAAATATTGAAGTATAACCCTATAATGATAGTGGATTAAATAGAAAATTCAGCAACATAAGACTATGATGAAATCATATTATTAAATAGGATGAGAGGCCTCTCATTTATAGAATATTCATGAGGGAAATCAAGGAGCAAGATGGATTGGTTGTTGGATGGATAGGATTAATTGAGGATGAGGGTTTGTATTGAAGTTTTAGTTATGTAGCAAGTGTCACATGAGGGATAAGGGTGTATAGGTAGGTTTGAATTTGTTATCCTCACATATGAGAGGCTAGCGGTGGGAGGGATACTAATCACATGATGACACATTTAGATTGTGATCCATGTTAATGGAATCAATGGCTAGATAAAATAAGCAATGATTGAGGGATAAAGTAGAGTTATTTATTGGAGGATAAAGGTAGTGGGGATTAGTTATCCTAAATCAATCAATTGATTAGAAATTAGTTAATTGATTTAGTTGGATAATTCTAGGATAAGGCTAGACTTAATTAAAAATAAATGTAAATTCATTTAGTGAAAGGTGAGGAATAAGGGTAATGAGTAAATCAATTAATTAAATAATGAATATTTATTTAATTAATTGGCTAGGACAAATTGGGATAAAAGTGATGGATAGATTAATTAAAAAATACATAAATATTTATTTAGTTAATGGATAGGATAAAATAAAATCAAGTGTGGTTAGGTAATATAGTCAATTTTGGGTGTTTACACTAAGCACCCACATTCCTCCATTCATCCACAACACATCTTCTACATCAAATATCATATCAAGAGGGTTGAGAGAGTCATTTCTCAACACACAAATCACACTTTTTCTTCCACTCAATTGGAAGGAGTATTCAAAAAGAAAAGGTAGACTATTATTTATATTCATTTAATAATTATTTCACCTTTTATTTATTAATTTCTTTGAAAATCCCAAGTAAAATACTTTAAAAGGATGAAAAGGAGAACATGATTCAATTTGGTTTAGAGACTTACATTTTCAATCATAGAAGTAAATGCCCAATTGTGAAACTTAAGTGTGTTTGAGCCTCTCCAAGAAAACAATGACCCTTGCTAGTGTTGTTTTAAGCAAGATATGTAATATAATGAAGATAATTTTGTCATATTTAATATTCAATATTTAGCTATTCAATTAAAAAACTATAGACTTTACAACAATATTGTAGAGGAAAAAGTGTATGTGTTATGCTTTTTTAGTTTTATATTATATATGTAATGGTGAAATAATATTTTTCATGTATATTTTTATTTAGTTTTAGGTGTTCACTTTGATGGAAATACTTAATATAATTATATATTGGTAAGTGGTGTAGTCTTGTGTTATGTTTGGATCATTCCCTAATCCTTATCTACCTATATTTCCTCCCATTTACACTTATTACTATAGATTCAACCTTATCTCATTTCTACTAACACACATTTCTATATAATCACTTTTTAGGAATCAATTTTTGCATCTACATTTGCAACCATATCAATAAATTCATTATTATCTCAAAATTACCACTTTCCAAGTTTCAATTTCATGCCACTATGTATTGATCTTGAGGTGTATGGGATTAAAGCTCAAAATTAAGAGTGAAAACCCTAAGAGGATGACTCAAGAAACACAAAAAGGAAGATATAATTTAGTGGAGCTCTAAATATCAATTCAAATTTAGATCTAAAGTGTGGTAGAGGAGTTAACATTAAAGTACATATAGGATGGGTGGGGTGCATAAAAGATAGGCTTAGGAGAAGAAATATAAAAAACTAAAAGGAAAATTTATGAGTGAAGAAGAAAAATCAAAAGGATAATTTAAATCTAAAAAAGAAAAAGAAATATAAATACACTAGTCAAAAAAAGCATATAAATAAGAAAAATTAACCTAGACTAAACAGTAGTTGGAATGGTATGAATGAATTCCTAAAATTTTAGATAATTGTACAATTATGTTTTAAATAGAAAGTAAATTGGATGATAGATCACTTAGCTCTAATGAATGAATGCCAAATAATGAAGACTCAAAAACCAATGTGCTTTGAGATGTGAAAAGCTCTACAATAGTTACTAATGTGGATTAGAATAAAAATATTCTTCTCTACAATGTTCTAAATTGAATTTGCTAGAATAAATTTAATTTATAATTTTGAACTAAATCCTTTGATAGGAACCTAATCTTTGTTGTAATCCATTAAAAAATGTGTATCTTAACATTTAAAAAATAAATATTAACATTTCATTTTATAAATGCTTTCTTTTAATTAGTTTAGAGTTACCAATATTATTAATTAATTAAAACCTTTTAAAAATATCGACTATAACTACCATAACAAGATCTAGTAAATAATTAGTACTAAAAACATCATTTTAAATTATCATTTATTAATCCATCTCTTAATTAAAAATAATAATAAGTAATTTAAGAAGTTACAAAACTTGTTACTAATTAAAGAATTTCAAGCTTGAACTTCAAAAAGAAATTGTATATACCCACGGCAAAAACTAAACCCACATATCTTTTATTATTAGAAAATAAAGTTCCTTTTTTTAAAGAAAGGATATTTTATTTTTAAAATAAATAAATAATATTAATTTTTATAAAAGCAATTATATACATTCATTCTATTCTAAAAAATTATCTAAATTTCTTCTCAATTATATTATAGAGGTCCACTCCAAACTCTATGAAATAAATTAACATCTTATATTGTTGCAAACTAAACTACAACAATCTTAAAGAAAACTCAATTTATAAATGATATAACTTATCAACAATTGTACGTAACACAGCCATACCTTTCCACTCTTTACCTTTCTTCACCTCTTTAGACCCCCACTTCTTTATTCCTCTCTGAGGTAAAACATCTTTCATATTCCTATAAATATAATCATAATTCCGAGAATCACTTGCTACCATTGTAATTATCCATTCTCCTTCACGCGACCTTTTAGCCAAGTGTTTCTATATATCTTTGCTGAGTTGAAAAAACTCTAAAGAATACAAGTGATCTATTTATATCCCTGCTGAAGTAGAGCTATCAACCACAACCACAAGCATACAATAACAGCTGTCCTCGTTACATCCCATGTTTTGAACTATCTTGCCGAGTTGAAACACCTGAGTGGAGTGCATACAATATGAGCGTCAGAAAACAGATATTCGTTTAAACTTTTAACTCCGCTCCATCCACTGCTCTTCCAATCATAATCATCAGCTTACTTGGCACATTCTGAAATAAAAGACAAAATACTCTCAGTTCGTCCACTGTAAATTCTTTTCATTTACATATCACTTCAAACATTACTTACCAAAATATAGACTATCTTGTAAGAACAAATGAAGAAACAAAGCTGATGGTCAAAAATGAAGTAAAAGAACACTTTAGTTAAAAATGATATTTATGATTGCCTGTCAAAAAGAAGTATTGAATTTATTACCTTCAACTTATGAATGCAATTCTGTATTACTGCATTGCTGAAATTACCAAGTTGCATCCATTGTAATGCACGCAACTCTTCAATACCCGATATTCTCTCCAGCTTTTCACAAGAGTCGATCCTAATCTTCTCCATGCATGTCAGTCTGGAGAGACTTGGCAACCCCTCAAGCTCAGGACACTCATTAATAATCAGCTCTGTAACTTTGATAAGGTCACCAATTCCCGATACTCTTTGCAAATGTCTGCAACATTGCACAGATAAACTGAGGAGTGTTGTGGCAGCGTAATGTTCTGTAGCTTCTCACAAGACTCAATCTCTAATTTCTCCATGCAGCTCAGTTTAGAAAGACTTGGCAATTCCTCAAGCTTAGGACACCTGAAAATAATCAGCTCTGTAAGTTTCATAAGATCACCAATTCCTGATACTCTGCAAATCTCTGCAATATCGCACACATAAACTGATGAGTGTTGTTGGCAGCATAATGTTCTGTAGCTTCTCACAAAACTCAATCTTAAATTTCTTCATGCAGCTCAGTTTAGAAAGACTTGGCAATTCCTCGAGCTTAGGACACAAGATAAGGTCACCACTTCCTGATACCCTTTGCAATTCTCTGCAATTTACTACAGACAAACTGATGAGTGCTGTTGGCAGCGTAATGTTATGTAGCTTCTCACAAAACTCAATCTCAAATTTCTTCATGCAGCTCAGTCTAGAAAGACTTGGCAACTCCTCAAGCTCAGGACAATGACTTATAATCAGCTCTGTAAGTTTGATAAGATCACCAATTCCCGATACTCTTCGCAAATCTCTGCAACATTGCACAGACAAACTGATGAGTGTTAAGAGTTTAATGTTCTGTAGCTATCACAAAACTGTTAAGTTAAGGAAGCCCAAATTAGCATATTGCCTTCATAATTCGGAATGCTTTCATTTTGTAATTACTTCATTGGCATGTGGCCAATTTAGAAGTTGTCTATTTCAACGGATTTTTCCATTAATTGGTTGGAGACTAATTTATATAATTGTCGTTGTTGGCCGAATATGTAATTGATTCAACTTGATAACAAGAGAGATAATCCCCCGAGTGTGGACGTGAGGCCATCAAATTGATGGTAAACTATGATAAATCAGGTTCTTGTTTCTTTGTGATTGTTTTTAATCTTTTATTTTTGCAATTTCTTTTCATTCTTTATTCTACAAATTATATTCAACAATTGGTATCGTGAGCAGTTGCGAAATTTGGTGTAAGAAATTGTGAAGAACTTCGCTAACTCATGGAAGATGCATATGAAAATAGAAAGTATTTGCGTGTGACAAAATTTTGGGCTTTTGAAAGTGCAGATGGAATCCCTTCTCATCAAACAAGATCTTTCGAATGCATTGGCTGGCAAAGCCAAAAGGAAAGGATCTCTATCAAATGAAGAATGGGAGAAGCTGGACAAAAAAACAAGAGCTACAATTTTTCTATCACTGTCCAGCAATGTCTTATTTAATGTCTTTGTAGAGAAGACAACACAGGAGTTGTGGGACAAATTGTCTTCAATGTATGAGATGTCTTCTGCTTCCAATAAGGTATTTATTATGAAGAAATTGTATAATTTAAAAATGCGAGAAGGAGGGATTATGTCCAATTATTTGAATGAATTTAATACTTTAGTTACCCAGCTAATTTCTGTAGGCATACATTTGGATGATGAAATAAAAGCTATTTTATTACTGTGTTCTTTACCAAATAGCTAGGAAGCTATTGTGATGGTAGTGAGCACTTCGGTGGCTGCCAAAAGCAAGCTGAAATTTGATGATGTTGCAACCACTTTACTGAGTGAAGATATGCGGAGAAAAAATTTGGAACCCTTGTCTGGCGAGGCATTAACGGCTGTAAGTATTGGTAATAGAGGTAGAAGTAAAGAAAGAGGAAAATATAATAATCAAAGGAGATCAAAATCTAGATCGCAGTCAAGAGGAAAAATAGGTGCATGTTGGTTTTGTGGAAAGCCAGGCCACACAAAGAAAAATTGCTAGAATTATAAGAAGGCATAAGACTCAGTCATCAAAAATCAAGCAAACACTGCAACTGAAAAAGACGATAGAGTTTTAATTTTGGTTGCTGGAGACATGACTGTAGACTCTTGGGTACTTGATTCTAGAGCTTCTTTCCATGCTACTTCATGCAGGCATGCTTTCACAAATTTCAAAGAAGGTGTTTTTGGTAAGGTTTTTCTTGGTGACAATAAGGAGTGTGAAATTGTTGGTAAGGGTGATATAGTTTTAAATTTAAAAAATGGCAGTCAATGGATTTTAAAGGATGTCAGATATGTTCCTTTGTTGAAAAGAAATTTAATTTATGTAAGTCAATTAATTGCTTCTAGGTGTGATGTTAAATTCTCTTTAGAAAATTGGCAAGTAACAAAGGGAATTTTAGTGCTTGCAAGAGGAAAGAAGTTGGGTAATCTTTATATTTTAAAATGTCATGGTGAAGTGGGAGTTGCCATGACAGTCATGGACAACAATTTAGAAATTTGGCATAAGAGGCTCGGTCACATGAGCAAGAAAGGGCTTGAAGTAATGCTTCAACAAGATCAGCTTCCCAGCTTGCAAAAAATGGATTTGCAGTTTTGCGACATTGCCTTTATGGCAAACAAAGTTGGGCCAGCTTCTTGAGGACAGGCCATGACCAGAAAACTACTCCTTTGGCACTTGTACATTCAGACGTTTTTGGTCCCACTGAGGTAACTTCATTTGGTGGTGCAAATTACTTTGTCACTTTTCTTGATGATTATACTCGACAAGTTTGGATTTACATGTTGAATAAAAAATCAGAAGTTTTTTCAAAATTTAAAATTTTTAAGGCTCTTGTTGAAAATCAAATAGGGCATAAGATTAAATGTTTGAAAACTGATAATGGAGGAGAGTTTTGTTCCTCAAAGTTTAATAATTTCTGTGCAGACAATGACATTTGTAGAATCGAGGTGGTCCCATTCACCCCTCAAGAAAATGGAGTAGCTGAGCGGTTGAATCGGACAATTTTAGAGAGAGCTTATTGTATGCTCTCCAATGCCGGGTTGGGAAAACAGTTTTGGGCAGAGGCATGCAACACTACAGTATATTTGATCAACCGTGCCCCGTCATCTCATTTGGATTTTGACATTCCTGAGGAGAGATGGCTTGGGAAGAGAATTTCCTATCATCATTTGTGGGTGTTTGGCTGTGAAGCATTCGTACATATTCCCAAAGAACAACAAATGAAGCTTGATTTCAATTCGAAGAGGTGCATTTTTCTAGGCTATGGAGAAGATCAATTTGGTTTTAGGTTGTGGGATCCCGTTGCTAAAAAGATTGTTCGTAGTCGGGATGTTGTCTTCAATGAGAAAAAATTCCCAGGTTTGTAGCCTCTAGACAAATCTTCTCATGAATATTTTGAGGTTGATTTATTTGACAATATTTGTGTCAAAAAAACTTCAATTTCTTTCTCCTAGCCTTTAGTAATTTCTTCAAATACTAGCACTCTGCCTTCAACTTTTGGTTCCCCTGTTTATACTATTACACAACCTCTGCTACATTTGCTGCCTAATTTATTTGATACGCAACCTCCTTTAGTACATACGCTGCCAGCACAGTCTTTGTCAGAGCAATCTTTACATGGCATATACGCCTTCCTTACATCATTCACAGTCATTAACAAGTGAGCCTCTAAATCATACGCACCATTCAAATGTTGGATCGATGCCTCCTTTTTACACAATGCAGTCAACGCAGCCACTAAATACTATTTTGCAGCCCTTGCCTCTTCACACGTCCTCTTTGCTAGTTTATGCGCTGCCTTCAAGTCTTAGCAAGCAACCTTTAATTGGATCGCTGCCTTCCCACCTCTCATTGCAGCCTTCAATGATAAATAAGCAGCCTTTAGACACTATTTCGCACCCTCCCCAAAACCTGGCACAACCTTCACACTTTGAGCCGCTGCCATTGCCAATCCATACACAGCCATTAGGAGATAATTCACAGTCTTCAATTTTGTGTAACACGCCCTCATCGCTGCCTTTATTCAATCAAAAACAACCTTCATTTGATAAATTGCACCCTTCAAATGTTGGGACGCTGCCTCTGGTTGATATGCAACCTTCAAATTTAAATTCTTAGTTGCAGCCCTCTATATTTCATACCTAGCCTCACAATCAACCACACATTGCATTAAGAGGCTTTGTTTTTGATGACTCTGTGCCACAGGGCAAAATTAATAATTTTCACAATAATGCAGCCAATATAGAGTAATCGGGTGTTTTGTAGTTAGAAAGTGGTCCTAAATTGAGGAGATCAACTCGAAAGAGGAAACTACCACAGAAGTATGATGATTTTGAGTTATTTTCTTCTGATAATTATGATTATGAATTATTGCTTTGTGGTGAGGTAGAGCCGGCCACTTTCAAACAAGTTTGCAAAGATGCAAATTCAGTCAAATGGATGGTGGCAATGAATGAAGAAATGGAGTCTTTGCATGCTAATGACACTTGGGATTTGGTTCCTCTTCTGCCAAATAGGAAACCTTTGAAAAATAAATGGGTGTATCATGTGAAAGAGGAAGAGGGAGGTCATCAACGTTACAAGGCCAGATTAGTTGTCAAGGGTTTTGCTCATGAAAAAGGTATTGATTTCAATGAAATATTTTCACTAGTTGTGGGAATGACCACCATTTGAGCAGTGTTAGGCTTGGCAGCCATTTGGGATCTTGAACTTGAGCAACTAGATGTCAAAGCTGCTTTTCTTCATGGAGATGTTGAAGAGGAATTATACATGGAGCAGCCTGAAGGTTTTGCAAAATCGGATCAAGAGCATTTATATTGCAGATTGAAGTGGAGTTTGTATAGGCTAAAGCAAGCCCCAAGGCAGTGGTATTTAAAATTTGGCAGCTTCAAGACTCAACAACAATTTATTCGTTGTGATTCAGACACATGTGTTTATTACAAAAAGCTTCCAAATGGTGAGTTTGTCATT
>VDFB02139673.1:102014-120873 GCA_007258455.2 Sequoia sempervirens | reverse complement strand
ATCAAATTTGAACAAATTCCAAGGATCGATAATAGGGAAAAAAATGTGATGGCGACATTGGATTGTTGTTAGACATGCCCCACAATAGCTCAAAGTCTGAGTTTATCATTAAATAGCTTCTCATACCAACTTTCAATGTTCATGAATCATAATTTGTGTGTGAAATTGTTGGTCCGATTTCACCTTGGTATCATGACATTTTCACCTACCTTCATAGATGTATCTTTCCATATGACCTTACCATAACTTACACAAAACATTTATTTGAAGATCATCTCAATTTGTCATTATTGGCAATACCTTATACTAAAGAATTCTTGATGGGATGTTAGTAAGATGTCTTAACCAAGAAGAAGCTTACATCGCCTTAAAAGAGGTACATGAAAGAATCTATGGGTCACCTTTGAGTGGTGTCATCTTAGCTAAGAAGTTGCTAAGAACATGATACTATTGGCCAACCATGGAGCAAGAATCTAATCATTTTGTAAAGAAGTGTCTACAATATCAACATGGGGACCTCATTCATGCTCTAGCTCAAGAGCTTAGATTTGGGGTAAAAGTACAAACATGTGTCACACTTTATAAAGGAATCAACCAACACATACAATAATTCTCAACTTTAACCACATAAAAGTAGTCTTTATGTTTTGAATTTCAAAATGATACATAAACTAATGAAATATAGAACTCTTGATGAAGCTTATTCCTATATTTTTAAAAAAAAATTAAATATTGTTTTAATATTTTTTTTTTATAAATTTTAGAGCAGATTTTGAATTGTTGAATTTTTTAGGAAAAAGTAACGTTGAGTTGAGGTCAAGAAAAAATAGATTTTTTTTTTTCCCCTATATGTTTTTCCCTGATGGATAACTTCAATACCTAGTGCATGGATTTTTTTTTAATAAATTTAGATGTATATTTTCTCGCAATAATGTTTTAAAGTCAAACATACCATAATTTGATAGTTTTCATTTGACGTCAACTATTGTCTAATTTTTTTTATCATTTTCAAAAAAAAAATTATACCCATTTGAAGAGAATTCTCTCCTTTAGTGCACCATATATTTTTCAAACTTTTAAAATATATTTTAGTATATTTTTTTAATTTCTAATCAACCTCATTTTATTTTAACAACCTATTTGTATCATTTCAACTAAAAAACATAATAAAACTAAATATATCAATTTATATATATATATATATATATATATCTAGATTCTTAACTTTGAGATATAAAAAAGGGTATTTTTTATTCTAAAAAAAAAATCATTTTGACTGAAGAAATATCATGTTCAAGTGGAATTTTTAAGAAATTTCTGAAAAAAGATGAGGTAGCTGCTAACAAGGATGCCACATAAACAATTTTGGGTGAAAGGGTTTTGATTGAAACCCTTTCACCTGAAACACTTTCAATCAAAAAATTACATATAAATTGAGCCACATTTTAAAGTGACAAAGGGAAAATTCAAATTTTGTAGTTTCGAGCAAAAGGATTTCACTGAAAACTCTATGTGCCACACATAGGCCACATAGTTTTGAGTGAAACTATGTTGATCAAAACTATTAGGTTGAAACTATTTCACTTGGAACTATTTAGTTGGCCAAAAGTGTGACATACATTTGTGCTTTTATCCAATGATATTTTATTAGTGGTTTTGACAATTTTACTAGGCAACCATTAGGGATGATCACATTACCCATTAAGGTAGGACCCATGATTTTTCCTACCCCTATCCATATCATGCTAGGACCTCTTTCATACAATATTCTCCTAGCTAGACTGTGGATTCATGTCATGAAGGGAGTCTTGTATACTCTTCACCATGAGATGAATTATGAATATAATATAATAAGATATATACGGTAAAAGTGAATAAATAAATTTATAACTCACAAGCCCAAGTTGACCATAACATTTCCAACTCTCTTAATACTTTGATCCCAACTTTAGAGGTAGAACCTATACATGTTGAGAAAAATTATGATTGTATTTCACCCATAACAAAAATCTTAGATGATGATTGGTTTTAGACCCTCCTTTGTAGGAGAGTACAAAATTTCACAATCTAAACCTAAAGAGCCTTGTATTTCATTTCCCCAATCTTGTTCTACATTAGCAAATCCATCACCCCATGATGGTGATGGTGGCTCTTTAGCTTTCATCCCTTGTGTGTTGGTGATGGACAAATTTAAAAAACTTAAAAAATATTTGCATTCTTGTGAAAGAATCAATTCTTCTCATGATCATTCAAATAATACTTCTTCATTTGAATTGGAAGAGTGTTATGGGATTGGATGTAAAATTATTTCTAAAAATGGATATAATGAAAAAAAAAAACAAAAAGATAAGGATCAAGTAAAGTCTATACTATACTTTTCTAAAAAGGGTTTAGGTTTCTAACCTACATTCCCATCTTCATCTCATGCTCCATCATCTACTATATTTATTACTTCTTGTGGTAAGTGAGCAAGGTTTTCTTCACGAGAGAAAAGAATGTCTCCTACTAATTATCCTATATCTGATCAAGAACATATTTTTTTAAGGCTTCTCAAATCCCACTTGATTACTCTCCCTCCTCCAACATGAAATAAATTTTATAGCAATAACTCCTTTTGTGCATATCATCAAGTGCATAGTCATTCCACCAACGAATGCTAGACCTTTAGTAATAAAATACAATTGATGATTGTAGTTCTCTTCCATGTGTTGATGCACCTAATCACTCTAAATAATAATGATCTTTATTCTATGGTGTTGTTCCTCACTATGTGGTATTTGTAGCTTCATATTTTTTCTCATTTCCATTCATGGTGTTACAATCTTAAGAGCAACTATATTTTCCATGGTAGAAACATGATAGTCTCTTGTGTGGTTGTCTTTAAATTTTACACTTGGGGGGAAAGGATAACTAGTTTTTTGAGGTGTGTATTCTTTTCAAGGATCCCATCTTCATCTCTTGTTTCCTTAAAATATCAACATAGCAAGTATGTTGACATTTTAAGGGGTGGCATATTACCCCTATCTAGTTCATAGATGTCTTGTGAAATTTGACTTATTGACATACCCCTTTAGTGGTGATGTTGTTATAATACCCCTTGAGGTGTGGTTGTCAATTCATCACCTGTGATGTTGAGCATTGATTTTTCCCCCATGATGTTAAACTTTTGTGCACTCCCTGAAGCATGATTGACAAAATAATTCATAAATTTGGCACAACACAACTTGCTAATTCATGAACTTGATAAATTTTACATGGCCACCTAGCATAACATAATTTTATTGAAAGTGGAGATATGTGCTTCATGAGTGATTTAACATCCTTATGAGATCATCATTTTGTTTAAACAACACATTCCATGGATGACGTTTGGTATTTTGAAACAAATTTAAGATTGAGGTTTGTTTACCTTACCGATTCAAATTCATTTTTAGTACTAACCATTGTGTTTGTGTTTTATTATTTGTCTTATGATACTACATGTATAATTTGTGTCTTTTGCATGTTTTCTTTGTGTATTTTATGTGTTTTCTTTGTGTATTCTTTTTATATAGTGTGTTTTCTTTGTGCATGCTTTGTGTATAATTTTTTGGTGTACTCCATTAATTGTTCATTAAGTGTGAGTGAAACTTTCCTTGTCTTATGTGCATGTTTGTATTTTCATTATGGATTGATGAGATCCTAATTTGGGGGCTTGCACAACCCTCAACTTAGTGCTATCTTGTCTCTTCAAAATTTTGATGTGGATTTTTTTTCCCTTAGTGCGATTATGAATGTAAGATCATACTCTCACTAAAGTGGGGCTAAATGTAGCATAAAAAATTATCACCCTTGATAATTGCACACTATCTTGACACCATATTTTTTCCATAACTTTAATTATAATAAAAATTTACCAAATTTGAGGCCAAATTAATGAAATGTATTTAAATCCCCATCATCTTGACAATTTCAGGACAAAAAGTACCGATCACTTTTCACAGGGCACCCTAGACCATTTTTTTTTTTTGGAAAGTTTGAATTTTGATCGGTGGGATTTTATGATTTAAAAATGATCCCAGGCTAGCCTGTACCCAAAAAGATTAATTAAAATCCATATTTAAGCATTTTTTCCTCTTATTAGAAATCAATTTTTAGAAAAGGGGAGCTAGCAATTTTTGAGAGAAGCAAAGTTGGAGATTATAAAATTAGTAAAAGGTAGAACTATCAAGATTATTATAAAATTTTGTCATTCAAGCATCATGTCAAGTTTTATGGGAGTTTTGTTCATGTTTTGCATATTTTTATCACTAACACTTGTAGATCTTCAAATCAAAACAAGGCAAGCAACAAGGAATCCTTGAAGGTGATGAGAATGAATTTATTCCATCAAGGAGATTAGATGAGAGTGGTGAGTTGCAACAAGTTTTCAATTCGTTATTGGTTTATCATTTAGTCTCTATCCCTCAAAATGATAATCTCTTTTATCATCAACTTTGTTACTGTGGAGGTAGAAATACCAACATGGGGTTTGACTTAGGCAAGCCCCTATATGGCACAACCCTTACCCTCTCTTCATTTGTGTAGGTTATAGATCTAAAGTGAATTGGAGGAAGATTGAAGAAAATTTATTCATTCTTGCATCAAAACCCTAAGAGTTAATAAGTCACAAAATCTACAATTTTTCATCAATAGATGAAGATCTAACAAGTCTTAGATGAAAGAAGCTATAGAATAGTGTCTAAAAGCTTGTACTTTCAAATATGAGACAAGAAGAAGGCAGTCTAGGGTGTCCTTGCACCCTAGACCAACTGTATTAGGATCAAAATTACATGACAGGAACATATGTGTTTGCTCCTCCCATTTTTAGAATTGAAATTTGACTATTTGCAATCAACTTTTTGAAATCATAGCAAATTATTGCATTTGTCTAGTTTACATAATCACATCATTGCATCACATCAAAAATAAATTCCCAACCTTAAAAGAATCAAATCCAAGGTTGATTGGCTCACGTTTTAGGTTCTAAGTCAATCTCATACCCTTGTCGATCTTGATTCTAATGTTGAGTAGGTAAAAAGTAGCTAATCCTAGTTAGATCTAGGATCCCTTTTCCTAGGAAACATTTATTAAATAATATTTTTAATGCAAGAGAATCCAAGGTGTAAGAGAAATCTTACATCCCCAAAAAATTATTTATTTTGATTAAATTGTTAGGTTTGGTGAATAAATTTTTAATAAGGGCTAAAAATGGTAGGGTTACTATTTGTAGTAAGTTGGCATTTATGCATGTATGGACATGAAATCTCACATAAATTTCTAAAAAGGTGAAATAGAGCCAATGGTTAAGAAATCACTTCAATACTATTTTCCATTTGTGAGATATTAATTTTTTGTCTTGAAAATCCCTTTAAAAATATTTAAAATCAATTTTGAGGCACTGATAAGTTCTAGATGGGCTCAAAAAATGGCCGAAAATCAAAAGATCCCTAAAGGGACCTTTGGTGGCCCTACCTCATTGAGATCATTCCAATGACACAAATATTTTTTCAATCCAATGCTCGAGTCAAAAGTCATGGCTCTCAAAATTTGGACTAAAATTTGGAAATTTCTTAAGACCAAAAAAAGGATAACTAGATTAGTTTGACACCAAAATTGAAGCCATAGTTCATTGGAAAGAGGAAAAATCATATAAAGTGGTCATGAATGGAAAGATATTGATTCTAGATGAGAAGATATCCAAATTTCCTTATTTTTTAGCATAGAGTAGAGGTTGAGGTTTTAGTGGCCATTGTTGCCATTCACAGACTTGCATGTCTAATTGTCTACATGTATTTGCAACCCATTTTCTGTAATAGTGGTCTTGTGACCAAATAATTATATTTAACTTGATTGCATGTTTGTAAAATATTTCATGAATATATAATAAAATTTGTAGGTTGTTGTTCCTAATTTTTTTTTGTCTGGGTAAGGTTGTGTTCCAGGGAGAGTCTCCCTCCATCAATTTAATTATATAATTAATAATTTTACTATTCATCACTTTTCACTCACATCTATTTTCTAGTCTAAAATATTTAATCACTATTCTCCTATAGTCCACCTTAGGTAAATAAATCCAATTATTTATTTACCTAAGTTCCCTATCCCTTCCCAAAAATTTAAATAAATATATTGATTTATTTATTTCTCTATTTCCTCCACCTTTTATTAAGTGGCCTAAAACCACTTAATTCCCTAATCACCCACTTGCATAATCTAATCCTAGTAAAATCCAACTCAATTCATTCACATTCCCAAATGTGTACATAGGTATGGCCCTTTGTAACATGTGGCATTGTTGGTGTAGGTTTGTATTTTCCTAGTGGGTTAATTTATTTTCTCTTACTAGTCCTAGGTTTTTTTTCTACACTTTATTAAACTTTCTTAGGATAATAAAGTGAGTTTATTACTAGGAGATAAGTGATGTGGTGTCCCCTTCCTTAAAGGGTGGAACACTTTCCACTTTTGGTGCTCCATTCCCACTTTTTGTAGTTGATTCCTATTGGTTGGATTTGCCACCTACCTCATCTCATTAATTCTATATAAAATCACTACCTAGATTGTATTTGCATCTTTGCAATCTATCTTTTCAGCTTCGAAGCTCTTAATGCAATATTGTCACATCGACATTGCATAATCTCTCAGAGTTCTGGTTTGTATTCTTATGTTTTTCTAGTTTATGTAACTTTGGTTTTCTCTTAAAAAGTTCCTTGGGTTATTCAATCTATTTTAGATTTCCAACTGGTATCAAAGCTTTTGTTTTGAGAAATCTAGGTTCATAGATTCTTGATTGAGAGATTGAGTTTTCTTGTAAAGATCTTGTAAATTCTCATATATATGCTCTTCTCCTGTGTTTTGAACGATCTAGAGAATGAACAAGGATTTGCAAAGATCCAATAACCTCTTCATATTGCATATATTTTTTGTGAGATCCAGGTGATTGAAGTATTTTTGGTTATATTGGTAGAATTTTTTACTGTTCCAACATGTCCAAAAGGTTTGAGAAAGTCAAGATTGGCTTTTGTTTCATCCAAATTGGAGATCATTTGGCATAGTTGCAAATGGGAGTTTGAAACTCATATTTGGCAAATAGATTTTTATTGGAGTTTTTTCCATTTCTGCTTCAAAAACATTGCTTCCACTCATTGGTAAGAAAAATGATTTTTGGTTTTTGTTTCTAGGGTAAAAGACCCATCTAGGTATCCATCATATTTTGCATATATTGAGAAGACCTAGAAAAAAAATCCTTCAAAAAAGTGTCATGTGCTCATTTTTCTATAGGATGAAGGTTAACTAAACTTCATTTTTTTTATCTTTTGCTTTCTCAATCAAAAAAACATTTATGGGTTTTGTTCTTAGCATTAAAATATTTTTGGGTTTCTGTTATTGTCTACAAATAGTAAGTAGATTTTAAAAAAATGAAATCAGAAGTATAATTTATTTTTGCTAGAAAAAATTGTCACTACAGGCTAAATTCGGCCAGTTTTTAAAAAATTCATAACTTTTTTCAATAGTATCCATTTTTGGCAAATGAGACATCACCAAAAAGCTAGAGACAAGAACTTTCCATCCACAAATGTATTGAAAATAAATTTTTCCATTTTGTACTAGATATTTTAGGTTGAAATTGTCTTGTGCTAATTTCTTCAAGCCATAACTTTCACCTCGACGCTCCAATTTTTGGAAACGAATAAGCGTTGGAAAGGTATTCAAGGGAACTACAATAAACAAGGCTAATTTTTCTAGTTTTAATCTCAGGTTCATATTGTATTAGAATTTGTAATTTTGGCTATTTTGAGTTGATTAAACATTGTATCTTGGAAAAGAATTTGTAAACACACTAATTATAAAGTTTCAACCTTATAATATTTGGGGGGTGATCTTTGATACTATTGAAAAGAGTGGGGGTGTTCTTGGTGTTTTTTTGTTCACTTTCTTTTTGCATTTTTTCATCATGGCATCAACAATAGTTCCTACTTTAACTACATATAACTATTTTGAGTGGAAATCACAAATGAATGTTCACTTGAAAAGACTTGGTTTGCATAGAATAACAATAGGACTAGAAACTGAACCAACTAAAGATGAAGAAAAACCTAAGTGGTTTAACATTATGTGATGTAGCATATGGAGAATTATGTGTGTCTATATCTCTTGATTTATTCTTTCATATTAAATCTTTGAGTACTCCAAATGAAATATGGAAAAAGATAGAATCTCTTTTTGGCACACAAGATTCTATGAGGGGTCATATGTTGGAGAATGAACTAATTAGTTTAAATCTAGGAAACTTTAAGACAATTCAATATTTCTTCACCAAATTAAAATTACTAAGGCTACCATTGCAATAATGTGGAATCACTAAGAAAGATGAGCAATTGATTCTAGGTATTCTCTCAAATCCAAGTTCAAAATATTCAATGTTTGTTTCTACCTTCTATGCCACTAAGGATGCACTTGGGTCTCAATTGAAGATGCCATCTTTGGATGATTTTTCTACTTCTCTCACAAGGGAGTAGGTTAAGCTAATTCAGATGGGCATTCTTAAGTCTTCTAAGTCACATGCCTTAGCTATCAACCTTTCCACAAATGAAAAAAGGGGACAAAGTAGTAATAAGGATAAGAAACCAAAGAATATCAAAGAGAAGAAGAATTAGAAATAAGCTACTCCAAAAGAAAGTAATGAGACCTCATCTTCAAATGTGTCTATTGTAAGCAACCCAGTCATGATGAGCACAGATGTTTGAAGAAACAAGTTGATCACTTGACACACATTCTTGAGAAGAATAATCTTAGTGTTCCCAATTTCATGAAATAGAGTTCAAAAGAGGGTTTTCGCAAGGACAAAGATAAAATCAAGGGGAAAGGAAAGGGTAAGGCCCTTGTAGCAGTTCCTTCTACACCATCCACATGGGTTCTTGATTTAGGTGCTTCACACCACATGGATTCAATTGAATATGAAATTGAAATTATGAAGCCATGTGCTATTCCTTCCATTTTGATGGGTGATGGCACTCCACTTGAGGTGTGTGGGAGAGGGTTTGTTGATACGGGGAATGGAACATTTTAGGATGTTCTCTGTATGCTCTCATTATCAACTAATCTCCTATCAATCTACCAAATCACTCACATAGGTATAGGAAAGAGGTTGAGTTTACCCCAAATCTAGTGGTGATTTGTGAGATGTAAAATGATTCTACAGTTGTAGTTGGGAGAGTAGATCATTAGTCTCAACTTTATTTCTCACTTTTTTCCTAATTCTCCAAGACTGTTCTACTCACTCATTTAGATGATGTGTGTAATTTATAGCATCATCGATTTGGCCACTTGAACTACCGCTACTTGCAACAGCTGAACAAATAGGACATGGTTACAAGATTTCCTACAATTCTCTTTAATAAAGGTGTTTTTCATGGTTGCATTCTTGGAAAGCATCCTAAAGAGAAGTTTAACAAAGGAAAAGCTTGGAAAGCCTCACATCTTTTGAAGTTGGTACATATTGATGTGGTAGGGCCATTTCTACAACCATCTTTAAGTTGAGTTAGAGATGTTTTGACATTCATTGATAATTTATCTGTGCTTACTACTAAGCATTCTCAAACAAAAGAAGGAAGCAGAACAGAACTGACATTTGGTCTTAATTTCAATATTATTAACAATTAATATTTTCTAAAAAAAGTTCCTTGCTGGTCTTAATCTATTTCAGATTTGCAGCAGACATGGCCTTGATACCATGTCATATGGATCAAGTCCTTTCCCATACCCCCAATCTAATTTTAAATTCTCTCAAGGGTACTCTAAAGTACCCTTTCTATCTCATCCCTCCACTTCCTCTAAGGATAATCTCCACCATTAATTATTCTCTTAATCCCTCTCCCTCCATCTTCTCCAACCACATAAGGACACCTATCCTACTATCATCTCCCCATTTTTCTCTTGACCAATATGAGCCATTGATCTCATCTTTTGATCTTAATCATTCATTCCTTGGGCCAACAACTATAAAAATTGGCCTCAACACAAGCCATTTTATCAACAACCTCATATGCAACCTTATTATACTAGAAAGAGTACTCACATCCAACCATATGTGAGCACAACAACCTTATCTTGGTGAAAAAAGGGTTGGTTTTGGTAAAATATTTCATATTTTTATCAATGTTTGCTAACTTTTATGCTTAATTTTAGTGTTTCCTCATCTTGAGTAAATTAGGTTAATATTGCTTTGGTTTACTTTGGTAGGCTAAAATTCCAAGTACACAAAAGTGTTTCACCAATAACTATTCATAGATAAATTTCCATGGATTAGATTAGTCTAGGGATGTTGATAGCAAGAGATACACTAGTGGATATGTTTGCATTATGTTTGGTGTTGTAATAAAATGCAAATGGATTATGAGTACCTATAGGTTTGGTCTCTTTTGCTATAAAATTATACCTTTTCATGCATCATTGATGAAGCCAATGCAAATAAAATTCCCCCAAGTGGTTCTATGATTCCATGGGCCTCTTTAGCCCTACCAACAAATTTGACAATTTTGGAATCTATTTTCTCTTCCAAGGTGTTCAAGAAGTTGTATGGTGTTAAGGAAAGGTTTCTCAACCTTCTCCCAATGTTAAGAATATAAAAAAAATATAAATTTCTAACTATATAGAATTAAAAACATAATTTGATCTATAGAGATCATTTTAGGCCTTAAAATAATATGAAGTTGTTCAACATGTCACTTTTCATAAGGACTCTTAATGCATGCATATTTTCAAAACCTACTATTAAAAAAAAAGAGTGTCCAAATATTCTCCCAAATAAAAAGTTATAGTTCCAAAAGGGCTACTGCCATCCAGCCCTAGAATGCACCGAGCATGAATGCCCACATACCATCATAATTAGAGTTCCTTGTTTCTCAACAACTTTACTCGCCCTTAGATTCTAGTTCACTGTAGCATGATTTCCAAGACACAAAACTTCAGTTCATCATGAAAAAATCAGCACTTCATTGTCCCTCAACCGGTTAACCTTTGCCAGCTTCTTCCGCTGATGTAGATCAAATTACAGACATGAAAAATACGTCCCACACTCGCGGGCAAAGTAGCAACGCATAAGAATGTGCACCTGTGAGCATGGTGTGCAGCATGAATGTAAACACGCTGCTGCACTAAGTGCTTAACTCAATTAATGGATGCGGGACCTAAGAGAAATCTAAACTTTCTATTTAATAGATAAATCTAGAACCTAAACCCTTATTATTTTATATAATTGCTCGCGAAGTCTACATTTTGTGCAAATTAAGAAAATTTTACAGAGCGGCATTTTTACTAAACTAGAAGTCTAAATTTTCTTTCATTATGGGAGTTCTGGAAGTAATGTATTAGGAGAATGATAAAATTAGGTCAAAAGAAGAATGTGGTGTCACGGGGACTCTGGCGGAGAAGGCTATTTCAATTTTTTACTATGTGAGACATTCCATTCTAATGGGGGAAGTCCACATGAATTGTTGTGGGGAACTTTTTAGTCAGCTAGTGAAGGTTCATTGAAATTTCTATTATACTTAATATACCATCTTTTAATAACTTTGGATTTGAAGCACTTTGCCAAATGGATTATCAACTAGTGATACCATCCTTTCCGCTGTAGACAATGAAATGATCAATTCAAGGTTTATGAGATCATCACATCTACTATATTCACTTAACACTCTTGTTCACTTAACATTCTTGTTGGTGATTTTTTTTGGGTCGTGTCTCTTGCTTGGAAGCTCCAACTAGTGACACTTATGATAGTTGTGTTTGACCCCCCTATTTTATGCCTATTTGGCCTGTTAACTATGACTCAAAAGTCAATTCTCCATTGTTAGTTTTGGTCTATTCCTATACAATGTACATTTTTTTCGTATCAGCTATGTAAAGAACTTTAAACTCAAAATCATCATGGAGGTTCTAATTTCTATGCTAAACTAGATTATAATTTTGTCTGTTCTTTATATATATATATATATTTTAAACAAATGTCTTTAACTACCAAACTTAATTGATCAAGCATCTTCCATCTAGTTTACGAGTGCTCACTTTATAACTTCTCCATTCAGCATAGTGGTATCAACTTGGTGTCACCACTTCTATGCTTACACATGGGAGTAGTAAGCTCCCAAGATTAGGGTCACTCACCTTGCTTATGTATCCTCTATGTGGAATCAGATGCTTTGTATTTCGTCCACCAATGTTAGAGGGAGTTCATTATCTCATCTTGTATAAGATCTTTGATTTCACCTTTTAACCATGACTATTCATTATGCACAAGCTATCAACTTATCCAATTGTAATAGAATGATAATATTTTCCCATCAAGTGTTGGTTCCATACCAAACATAACCAAACGTTAGTGTATAAACACACCCAATTGCGCGTAGGGATCATATCACTTCATAATCCCAAGATCATACGCAATGACTATCTTGAGCATACATCACATATGCACAATGTGACTAGCTCATACACACATGAGAACAACAATGACTAGCTCATACACACATCCAAAGTACAAGATCATGATTGACTCATACGCACACCACAAGTACAACCATGACTGACTCATATGCACATAACAAGTATGATTGTGATTGGCTCATATGTGCATCAAGTATAACTATGACTAGGTAAAGCATACATCACATATATCTAGTGGAACAATCCACACAAAACATCAGATGTTCGCATAAAGAACAACTAGTGAGGTTAAAATGGATGCAACATGCTACATGTGGCATCCCACTACCTAATTCATAATCATATAATCTTTTTATGACAACAATCAAACATCTCATACCACTTGATGTCATCATTAGCAAGGGCACTAGTATAACAATGTGCACAAAATCTAGTCCATTTATACAAGTACACATGGAGTGACTAACATGTATGCAACAAGTGACTAACACCCACTCTTTTAATGCATCTTAGATAGAAAAGCAATGTTGGTGCATTACATACTACACCATGGATCCTATCATTTTCCTTGATCTTCTCCAATAAGCATGATGATGGAAATCATCCCATACTACTTACAATAATCAATGGGTAAAGAGTAAGTAAAATAAAACACGTCACAAGTAACACACACATTCCTCTAATACACCAATGCCTATGCAAAACTCTTGAGATGAGTAGATCTTGTTAGTCATCAATTGCATGTCGCTGACCTTGAGGTTCACATGCCACCTGTAAGTGATCCCAATAGTGGTTTTCATAATTTTTAGCCAAACCTTACACCTAAATTATTATTTCTCTTTTAACTAAATCTTCTACATTCGTGGGCACCTATAGCTGCTAAACCATGAGGAATTTGAAGATGATGCAAACTAGAGTCTCACACATTTGTTCTTTAGATTCTAAAAATATTTTTCAAAATTTTGGAATTAGATTGCACTTCTTTTCCATCTCCCACTTAAAACCGGTGTTTTAAAATTCAGCATTTTAAAAGTGACGACACCGTGATAACGCGATAACTTTTTTTTCCATGAAGGATAAAATTCTAATTCTTCAATTTAGATTTGTAACTGAGCATCTAGTGCTTCCACTTTGCTAGATAGTTTTTAATTGAATATTTTTCTTTAATAAAGTGCTTTTCCAAAGTCAAAACAATTACAATTCATATAGCGAATTTAACGCGTAACTTTTTGTATATTTCAAAATTCATTTTTTTGTTGGATCAAGGACTCTTTAACATCCTGTGCACTCCAGTTATTTTCTAAATTTTTTTCGGATAATCTACTATTTTTCCACATGTGCATCAGGACCTCATTTTCGGTGAAGAACCTATGTTTAATAAAACTAAAAAAAAAATACATAATAAAATCAAAACATACAAAAATTATATTCGTTGGATAGCTCGTTCCGAGGACTATCTGATTCCAGAAGGGTTTCTGAAGAATTCTCCATTTTCATCCTCAACCCGAACTCCGAAGTGTAAAAAAGTAGACTTTTTGTGTGTCTCAGGAGGGGTATGAGGGGCAAGGGGGGTTCGAATGAACCCTTAGTCTTCGAGCCGAACTCTAGTGGTTCACTAAACTAGGGTTCTGGTTTAACCATGGTTCGAAATGTAATTCGTCGTGGGTTCCGTCAACCCCCTTTCTATGCATTTTTGTTTTTTGGCGGCCAAAATTCAAAGGGGTTCACTCGAAAACTAGTTCAAGCGAACCCATAATGCGTTCAGTCGAACCAGTATGTTTGTACGAACCCCCAAAATCACTTTTTTTGCTTTGGGGTCATTTTTTGTGAGTTTTCCTTCCTCACTTGAATTGTAAACCACTATTGTGGCTTCACCCTAGTGGAAACCAACTAACCCTCTAGTGTAGCACTAGGCACCATTGTCGCATCCTTTCGATTAAGGAATAGGAACATAAAAGAAAAATAAAATAAAGAAAATTTCAAATAACTTTTGAAACAAAAAGAGATAAGAAATAAATTCACATTAGTTGAGCACGGCACAAGAGAGGGAAGGGGGTTGTCCATACCATTAATAATGATGGTCACCTTTTCAAAGATATCCTCCACATCACTCTCTTGGGAAACAAGCATGCCATATAATAGGTCTTTCATGATGATAAAGAATTAGGACTCTTATCTTTTCCACAAGAGGAAGATTACACCAATGAGTATGTTGTTTCTACAACTTGTCTGAGAATTGTATTTACCTTTTATCATGAACAAGATATATACTAGCTACAGATGAACATATCATTCTTACGTGTTATTAAATCCTTGGTACAATGAATTAGTTTCTTGAAATAGAAGAAAGCTTCAAGCAAGTGAATCAACACATATAAAGTAAAGATAAACATAAGGATTTAACTTGGATAATATTGTTATATAATAAGCGCCTAGAAGAGTGAATATAGACATACATACATACATATACATACTTCCTTTCCTTCACTGTCATTTGACCAATCATGTTACTCTGTCTAAGTTTTAAAATGTATTGTAGCTTTTGCTAGCATCCTTTCAATCTCTATAGCCTATCTTGATACTAATTAATTACTTATTCAATACGTTTCATGGCTTCCCTCTATTTTTACAATAATCTTTGACCTCAAGAACTCACTTGGATCACTCTTGGAAATGCTCCAATGCATTTCCATTGTCTATGAATTATTTTAAATAGTGTTCTTTTATACTTAGAGGGATTTCCCTTATTATTGCTAAGCACTATTAACTATTGGGAATCATTTAAGGATACCTTGTCAAAGAAAGACATGATAATTAATGAACCCTAGGGTCAACATGATAACAAAAAAACTCACTTTACAAGAGATTAAGGAAGGTATCAAGAAATTGTGTGCAAGAAAGTATAGGGTCATGGTTGATTTTTAGGATGAATATCTAAATTGGGGGATGAAAATCCTCACTCCTCACATTTTGAAATACTTAATAACATCATCCAACATGGGTTCACAAGAGATTGGGTTACTAACTTAACAATACCCTTCATTAAAAGTTGGGGTGTTAATAATCCTAAATTGGACCATCATGATTAATCCTTTATTTGTAAATATTTTCATTGCATTTTTCAACATAGAATCAACAAGTGGGTAGAAGAGAAAGAAAGAGAGCAAAAGGGTACACAAATTTTAGACCAAAGAACTCAACAATTGATCACTAAATCACTTTGAGGCATATCATTTATAAAATATGGAATGAGAAAGATGAAGCTTATTGTTATTTTATCAATTTTAAGAATTTTGACATAGTTTGTAGACACAAGTTATGATGTAGAATGGAAGATCTTGGTATCTAAATACAATTTAGAGTAGCTACCCATAGGTTTTATGAAAAGGTTTGGGTAAAAATTAGAACTCATACAAGTAAACAAAAAAAATTAGGAGTGACATTAGAGTTAAACAAGGCTACTATTGAAATTTCATGCCCCCTTATAGCCCATTGGTAATAACCAATATGAGAGATCTTACCTGGGCCATATCACATTTTTTTATGCATTTCTTTCCCTTCACCTTATCTTATTACCCAAATTGAAGAATCCCAAAAAATGGCTAAGTATAAAGGATATATGAGTTTCCTACCTTGTAAAGTTCTAAAATCCATACATCTAGTTTAGATCACAAGAAATTTGGGTGTTTTTGATTAACTTATGAGTGGTTGGAGCTTTTGTATCCATTAGGAACCCCTCGACAGAGATTTCTAGCCCATTGAGAACTCTTTAATCACCCTATTCGCTATTCCATAGGTATTGGGAACTATTAGAGGTTCCTAGCTCTCATGAAACCTTCAATGAATGCTTTTTCCCATGCCTATGTCATTGTAGCTTTAGAAGTTCAACAAAAACACTGGACAACATAATTTACCATTTTCTATTGATCTTAGCCAAACACCAACAACAAAGGATGCAATGCAAGCTAGAGATGGTAAATAAATTATGAAATGACTTTATAATAATTTTTTATGTTTAATTTTAAAATTAATATAATAACTAAACTATGTAATTTAAAATTTTTGATGGCATTGTAATGGAGGATCATGTTCAACACTATTATGAATAATAAATATAGTTTATAGTAATTTCAACTTACATTATATATTTGCAAAATTGGCTCATTGGCCTAATTATATTAAATGTAATTATAATTGAGGTTCATAGTTGCTGACCCAAATGTTGTATTATTAGTTACTAATTGATTCAATTTTTATACTATTTTATGAATTACTAATACTAATTCGTTAACAGAAATCACTTAATTTTTGGTAATGTATAATTACAATCATAATTATAAGGTATGTTTGTAATCAAAGTTATGTCACTAGTTCCAAGCCTCCCATCTTAAGTACTCCAACCATTCCTCAACACCATCCAATCCATTCAGCTAGCTTTCCTCTAAACTCCCACAACCCAAATAAATCTATCCATACACATGCAATCTGAATCCATGCAATCTAACTATGAAAATCTAGTGTAAAATCCAAAAATATCCATTAGTTTGGTTCTCAACCTTGATGCAAACCTTAATCCAAGTTACTCAAATTATCATCATCAACATGTACCATTTTCAATCCTTGTATTTTTCTTATCATTAACAAATGTTATCATCAAATTACATATTATTATTATTATTATCATGAACATGATTATCGCCATCATCATCCTCAATCAATTGATCATTTTCCATCTTGAATATAGAAAAAAATTGTGTCTCTGATTTTTTTCTACATGCTTTATTGTTTTCTTGTGTGGGTTATATTTTTTGCATCTACCATAACCCTTCTAAAATTTATAAATAGACTCCACTTTTCCTCATTTCGTAATCTATAATTGTCTTTTCCTCTTGTTATTTTTAGCTATTTGTGCTTCAAGTTCAAGACCATAATTTCCAAATCAAGATTGCATGTGCAATTTTAAATCCTAGCATTTAGTCCTAAAGCAACTAATAATTATGATATAATATTGGCAAATTACTATAGATTTCTACTATAATTTATAAAATTTAGTTGAATTTGATCTAATCATATATCAAATATTGTGGTAAATTTTTGAGTTGAAATTTTTAATAAAATAATTTATTTGGCAATTTAAATAAGACTATAATAAAATTTTGTAAAAATGTGGTGATTCAAGTCACATTGTAGCTCAAACTATTAGCCAATTGGTGAATATTAGCCACTAAAAAAGTCACTGATTCCTCTATAACTAGATGTACAAACCAAATATTCACATAAAATGGTAGATATAATACACATAATAGTATAAATAAATCATCTACTAGGCTCCATATGCATGCAAACAAATGTCCACTATGTATAGTGTTCGAAACATGTGAAAAAGATAAGGTCAAGTTTCAAATTCATAAGTTTTTAGTTGTATTCTTATATCATGTGGTGTGAGCATTTTAATGTATCATATGTGTATATTTCCAATGACATATAAGAGAGTGAATTAAATACTTAATTGATTGATGTCTAATTCTTTGTATTATTAAAATCATGCATTATTGTGAATAGTGAATTTAAATATAATGAATGGATATTTCAAATTAAATAAATCTATTGATATTGTTTAGTCATGAGAACTAATGATTCATTATTATATTCAATTAGAGATGACTTATTATTTGATATTTGATTTCATAATATAAATAAATAATAATATATAAAATAAGGATTTTCCAGTCATGAGAATTAATGATTTATTACTATATTTAAAATTAGAGATGATTTATTATTTGATATTTGATTTAATAATATAAATAAATAATTATATTCTAATTATTGCTTTCACTATATACATATATATGTAATAAGGTTTAACATGCAAATCAATTATTGAGGTGCATGTAAGTTACTGATACAAAAAAGGAGAATCAATTGTGAGAATTTAAAATCATACTACCTCACATGATGAAGTAAGAACATTATACATACAAAAATCAATGAGTATATTATCTTGACTATGAGTGGTTAAGACTTTGTTCGAGCCTCATATAAATCACATGCTTATGTCTTGTTTTTTATGTTATGATCACAGTTTTGAAATGTATTTTGTCATTTTATTTACTTAAGATGATAAACTTGAATATGTAATTTTTCTAAATTTTAGATATATCATTCTTTAAAAAAAATATTTTTTAAATTCTTAACCCCAAGGATAAGTTTGGGACATTATTTGAGCAGGGAAGATGAATACAATACCCATCCCATTCCTTTAGAAATAAATAGCCCATGCCTTGTTAATAAAGTGTAATAGAGTGAGTATGAGCCATGTGGGGTGTCATGTGTCATTGCTAAAAGCCTAGTTGGAGTGGTTTATCATACCATTTTTACAATTCTCCTAGTTAAA
>VDFB02139673.1:55823-101914 GCA_007258455.2 Sequoia sempervirens | reverse complement strand
AGTACTGATCTTGGAAGGTTCTGGAAACTGGTAGAAATTTACTATAAATCACAAGTGGGACACATTCGCCACTGATGGTAAATTAGTCCTCCTACTGGTAAAAACACCTGAAACTGCTTTCCGACTGTCGAGAACTAGATTATGACAAAATCAACTTTTTCATCCTACAAGTGGGACTCATTCACCTCTGATGGTGAATCAGTCCTCCTCCAAAAATCTACAAATTCAGGAGTCAATTTTGTAGATCCAGATCTGCACTTGTCTTCTTGTCGGGTTGACAGAGTCAAATCTGTAGAAAATGGGTTGTAGGTTGTCTCCAAGATTGAATTAGGGTTTAGTTGACTTGAAACACTTTGATGACTTGTTTCCCACCTTTCAACACCTATTTTCTTGAAAAATATGCATATAAATTCTACAAACACACATGCAAAAGGGGAAAAATGGTTAAGGGTTAGAGCATAGGGATTTTCCTTGGTCAAATCCCACTTTGGTAATCAAACCCTTAATAAAGAGATGAAATGAAATGAGCAAGGAATGATGAATAAACAACATGCAAATGTCCTAAACTCACCAAAAACCTTGTTGTATAAGTCTAAAGATATGTCAATGGCTACTCCAAGATACTTGACAATTGTGTATGCCCTAATTAACCAATAATACATCATCACAGGCCGACATAAGGTCTTTTTGAATAAAAACCCGAAAGAAAATTTGAATTATTTTGAATTTGGAGCCAAGAGGGACTCATTCGCCACCCATGGCAAATGGCTCCCACTCTAGGCTTGTAAGTGGGTGTCGGGAATTAAGTTGCATTTAATGTTGTTTTTTGGGTTTACATTCAAAAATACACTTAATTAAGTCTTATGAGTGCATAAAGGGGTCATATAAAGAATAATAAAGGTGTAAATAGTGATAACAAGCCTAGAAAAGCATGAAATATTGTTACAAGACTTTAAAACACTTTAAAATGGGACTTGATAAGGAATAAAAAGGTGATATTTAGATGAATTATAATAAGAAGAGCCTAGAAAAGTGTAGAAATTTGTTACAACACCTTCACAAGACATCATAATCTAAATATTTAGGACCTAATGTGAATGCTTAAGTTACATTACAACATTAAATAAAATAAAATAGATCAAGCATCATAGGAGAATGACCTAAAAGACCATAAAACTTCAATGATCCATTTTTCTATGGTAAATTTAGCCCCCACATTAGTGAGAGTATGAACTTGCTTCAAACTCACACTAAAGTAGCCATGCATATCAAGAGGGATCCAAATGTACTTATGCTAGCAAGATGGAATAACAATGATCAAGAGGGATGATCAAGCCCCCAGGATGAAGATCCCATGGAAAACTAAACATAAGAACAAAGGAACATAAGTGTGAAAGAGAATGAGAGAAGGGAGATGAAAAGGGAAAAGGTCAGATCAAGCTTCAATCCTTTGTTCAACTAGTTGTGAATCAAATCTAGGTTGTTTTTCTGAAAAGGAAAAATTTATACTCACTCTGGGGTGACAGAACTCATGGAGGTCCACCAGGTGAGAAGACCCAAAAGGTGAGAAACATACGCTAGTTGGTATGCACTCACAAACACATAGGTGGCTATGGGGAAAGTCATGTCGTGGAATGGGCTTCCCACTCAACCATATCAAAGTTATACCTCCTGATAACTCTAACAAGGTGCCACAAAGGAAAATGTAGGTTTGTGCTTCATGAGACAAGCAAAGCTTCATATGCTTAGAACTCATGAACAAGAAGGATGGTACCACAAGCATGCAAGTTGTGTTATGCAAGGTGGAAAAGACGTAAAATGTAAAATGTAAAAAATGTAAAATGAAAAATATGTTCAAAGGAGTCTTGTTAAGTTCATGCAAGGTTTGTCACTTAGGGAACATTGTGTCTAATGTCTCCAAGAGAGGACCAATCAAAGAATAGTATATTCACAACTTAGGGGATGTAGTGCATCACATCAATCCACTAAGAGGAATATAATATGCTAAGATATATCACACTTATTAAGGACATCACACCCAATGTCATCCACAAAGTGATAAACACATTGTATGAAGTGAAAAGGCTACACTAAGAACCAAGAATGCAAATAAATAATGCCAATGTATGCCCCCCACTTTAAAGTAATTGCTACACATTGTTCCTATGAGAAATTACTTTAAATTAGAAAAGGAAATATGCAAAAAGAAAAATAAGACATGAGAGCCAACTCAGAAAGTCCTTATGCCAAGTCATATGTTTCCGAGTAAGGCTGCTTCATGTAAACGAAAAAGAAAATAAAAGAAAGAGAAGTTCCCCCCCATAAAGGAACACATCAAACACATAAAGGATTGATGGATTTGGGGTTAGTATGTTCGTTGCTGTAATTTTTTTATTAAAAAGCTTAAAAATTTCATCATTCCCCAAAACACATAGAACTGGAAGAATGACACAAAGAGAGCGAAAAAAAAAAGAAAAACAAATTCTGTTTTGGATCGACATGGAAGAGACATTATGGTCTCAAAGCTTTGCATCATCCCCAAAAGGAAAACATAAGTGAAAATAAAATGAAAAGGAAAAAGAAATGGAAAATCTTTTGGGTCAAAATGAAGGAGACATTTTGGTCTCAATGCCTTGCATCATCCCCAAAAGGAAAAGGGACCTTTTAGGTCAACATGGAAGAGACCTAGGGTGTCTCAATGCTTTGCATCATCCCCAAAAGGAAAACACAAAATAAAAGTGAAAAAGAAAATGCAAATGTACGATATATAGAAGAATAGAGGTACAAATAGAGGAAGTGCACAAATAGAAGAGAAAATCAAACGCACAATACAGGGGAACACAATACGCACATACAATCATACCAAAGAAAAGGAAAAGGAAAAAGGAAAATAAATGTAAAAGGCTAGTAGGGTGAATGAAATTCAACCATCTAACAAGCCATTTGCTTCCCAATCATGGTCAGTATATTGTGAGGGCGGTTGACTGTCTAAAGGGAGAATTGCAAGTGCCAAACTAGGGGAAGTACTAGGTTCTTCACTTGGTGTAGAATATTTATCATTTAAGCTCATGGTAGATGAAAATAAAGAGTTTATATCATTATGCACTTCTTCATCTATTTTAGTGCTCTCCTCCTCATCATCATCATCTAGGTTAATTACGATAGGAGGACGAAGAGAAATTTCTAATGAAGGATATATCAGGAGTTGTGGTTGTTGTATCTAATCATTGTGTTGTGATTGTTTTATCGTACTATCTTGTGGTGGGTCAAGAGGAGCAAGGTGATCAGTTATTACTTTTGTCAAAGGTGGAGGTTGGTTTTCTTTTTTTTTTCAGTTTGCATTTGATGAGCAAGGAGATGATGATGACACCTGCGCTTCCTAGCACCACGGTTTCTTTTTAATTTTATTTTGAAGTTGTTGAGGTGTAAGAGCAGTTTGATCCACCATAGGCTCCTTTTCATCCTAAGGAGGAGGAATGGAAGGAACTGAAGGAGATGGGTCAATCACTTTCTCTTTGGCTTTGTAAACTTGTTTAATGTGAGGAGGCATGACAAGGTTGTTTTCATAATCTCTTGGGAATTTATACGATGAAGGGGAAGTGTATATGGTTGGTTGCTCATGAGGTTGCATTGTTTGTTCAAGTTCAGACTCAGGCTGAAGCATTGTCTCATCTAAGATAGGAGTAGAAAAAGTGGATGGGAACATGTGGTGAAGAGACAATTCAACTATTCGTTTGGCTTTGAAATTTTGATAGGTAATGAAAAAGAAGTCTTTTTGAGGGGTGATGGGTTCCATAGGTTCAGACGAAAAGAATTCTAAGGAAAAATTAACTTTAGAGGACAATGGATTAAAGCTACTATGGTGTATGGTAAATATCTCATTTTCATGCAGAAACTTCAAACATTTGTGAACAACTAAAGGAATAACTCTTATTGAGCGAAGCCAAGGATGATCTAGCCACAAATGAAACTGATTTGATTGTGGAATAATAGAAAATGTTACATCCAAAGTTTTGGGTCCTATCTATAATGGGAGTACAATCTATTTGATCATAGGGCATGCAAAAGTAGTATGTGTTTTACTCCATGTGATTGGTTTATCATAATCATCTTGATAGAGATCATGTACTACTAAAAATTCTTCTGTTATCACATTCTCACCACAGACAAGGTCTATCAATATCCCATTGGTGGGCTTATCATAGATGCAATCGGCTATGTTAAAAGGACCATCGAGAAGCTTTTTAAGTATATCATGAGAAGAAAAAGTAATATCATGAGTTTTGTTTATTGGGCCCTTACAAGGGATAACATCTATCGTACCCACAAGTTCATCCATAGGATTAACTTGGGTAACATTTGGAGTAATAGCATGTTGTTCATTATTTGTATCAATGTTCATCACATGACTGTTTGAAGGTTCAATGGCTTTGACAAATGAAACATTGTTTTTAGGCATAGGGTTGGTAAGAAATTGTAAGTTTTGATTGGGAGGTGCAACGAACTTATTGCCTTGATCATTGACACCCACAATGGACAAATGGCCAGAATCAATGAGGTCTTGAAAAAAGTGTTTGAGACACATACATTGTTTGGTGTCATGTCCATTTTGGTGATGAAAATTACAATAATCATTTGGTTTAAAGGTGGGTGGTAGAGGCTTGGTAGTATCAAGGGGTTTAATGGTAGGAAAAGTGATCATCTATTGTTGCAGTTGATTCATTATGTTATGGAGTGTATTGGGTAAAGGGGTAAATTGTCTCTTCGAGTCCCCATAGGTAAAGGGCACCGCTGCTTTAACAACGACTACTTGATTAGGAATTGGTTGAGTTAGTTGTGGTGGAGGCGGATTGAACTGTAAAAAGCCTTTGTTTGGTTTTCTAAATTTTTGTGTGTTGTTCTAGTGTTTTGTTCAGACTTCTCAACTCAGTTAGAAGTGGACTTTGAATCATAACTAATAACTAAGTTGTGATAGTCACAAAGGGTCAAGCGTAAATGCATGAATGAAGGAAATTTCATCATATTCAACTTATCTTGAAGGTGAGTGTGCAAGTTTTCAATAAACACCTTTTTAAGATGTGAATCAGGAATCTTGACATCTACTTGAGCATACAATGACTAATAACATGAAATGAAATCATTTACTTTTTCATATGTGTTTTGTTTACATCTCATTAAATCAACCATTGTCTTTTTGGGAGTCATATGAATTTGGAAATGACTTATAAAGGCATTGACAAGTTCATTAAATGATCAGATTGAATGATTGGGTAAGATTGAGAACCACTCCAATACAGTGTCCTTTAAGGTCTTAGGAAAAAGTTTGGATAATAGTTTGTCGTCAAGGAAAAAATCACTACGCAATGTTGTATAGGCATTAACATGATTAGTAGGGTCTCCTTTACCTCCGTACTTCTCAAACCTAGGCATCTTGAGAAATTCCTTGTGGCATCTTTGTTCTTAAGATCTCTAGAGATAATGGGCTACTATGGACATGATATGTGGGTGGAGCATTTTGAATTTGGATTATTGTGGATATTTGTTGTTGCATGGAAGAAACAATGTTAAAGAGTTGTGTAATGAGGGGATCGGTGTAAGTGGTATGAGGTGGAAGAGAAAATGGTGATGGAGTGTATGTAATGTTAGAAGTGAAGGGGACACTAAGAGGGAACATTTGATGCCATAAAAGAATTAGGAATGCTATTTGGAATAGCGAAAGGAGTCATATGACTAGCCTGTTGCATGGTTGTTGTAACTTGAGGAGTGGTATAGGTGGGAATGGATGCTACGGTTGAAGGAGGAATGTGAGATCCTATGTGGCTAACTACAATGTTTTCTGGTTGGGAAGTGGAAGGAACATGTTTGTTGTATATCTTAGCAATTCTTTTCATATCTTGTAAGCCATTGTCACTTTCATTCAAGCGATGAAGATTTTCTATGGAAGGTATGGTAGTGGTGGAAATGTTTTCAAGGGATAAATCTTGTTGTAAGTGTGCAAAATCCTCATGAATACTAATGACTTTATTTTGCGGAATTTGATTCGTTTGTGTGTCAACATGCATTGTATGTGAAGGTAAAGGTATACTAGTGGTAGTATACATGCCTAATGCACCATTTTCCATACCGGGAGTATCCCAAGGTCCACAACGAAAGTTCTATCATGAGAAACCATGAGTCTAAACTCAATCCCACTAAAGTATTATCAATAGGGCACCAAACACTCATACAAGTACCACAAAAGATGGGGTGAATGAAAATGAAAACTAGAAAAAACAAAATTCTAATGACAGAAATTTTGTAAACTAAAACAAGAAGGTAGTAACAGGAAACAGAAATCCAAAAAATACTGTGAAAATGCCAAAAAATTTAATGCAGAAAATGCATTTGGACTGATTCACCCAGGGTGGAAAATGAGTCCAGTTATGATATTTTTTGTGTTTTTCAAAAAATTTAAAGTGATTTTAGTGCTTTTTAGATGCAAATGCATATTTTTAGTTTTTTTTAAATGATTTGATATGCAAAAATGAAATCTATATGATTCTTTCACTAATGCAATTTTAGAAACCCTAGGATGCAAAAACAAAACAAAACCTAATTGAATGTTCATGCAAAGGAAACCTAGGATGCAAGATGCAATTCAAATCAGAAAAATAATATGTTTAAAATGTAGGTTCACCAAAATGAACTATCAATTTTGTGGTGTTCTATGGACTTCTCTTGCACTCTTAGGATCTTTCACCTAAAAGGAGAGAGATAGAACACTAAAATTTAGGTGTTTCACTCAAATAAAGGAATGTATGATGGAATTATGACTAAATGCAAGGATCTAAATGTAATTAGATGATGAAATTTATTGATTATAAATACAAAACTAATGAAATATGCAATGTTTGAAAACACGGTGAGGTATGCAAAAATGAACTAAAAACATAAACTAATGCAAACAAAATTGAATGAAGTTTAACAGAGTGAACTTGGAAGTTGATTACTAATCTTGGAAGGTTCTGGAAACTAGCAAAAATTACTATAAATCACCAATGGGACTCATTCACCACTCATGGTGAATCAGTCCTCCTACTAGTAAAAACACCTGAAATTCCTTTTCGACTATTGAGAATTAGATTCTAACAAAATCAAATTTTCCAGCCTATATGTGGGACTCATTCACCACTGATGGAAAATCAATCCTCCTCCAAAAATCTACAAATTCAGGAGTCAATTATGTAGGTCTAAATCTGCACTTATCTTCTTGTTGGGTTGACAGAGTCAAATCTATAGAAAACGGGTTGTAGGTTGTCTCCAAGCTTGAATTAGGGTTTAGTTGACTTGAAACACTTTGATGACTTGTTTCCCACCTTTCAACACCTATTTTCTTGACAAATCTTTGTATAAAGTATGCAAACAGCAAAAGGGGAAAAATGGTTAACGGTTAGAGTATAGGGATTTTCCTTGGTCAAATCCCACTTTGGTAATCAAACCCTTAATAAAGAAATGAAATGAAATGAAATGAGCAAATGAATGATGAATAAACAAAATTCAAATTTCCTAAACTCACCAAAAACCTTATTGTAGAAGTTTGGAGATATGCCAATGGCTACTCCAAGATATTTGACAATTGCTTGATTGAATGATGCTTTGATGGATTGAATGCAAGAATGCTAATTGATGATGTATGAGCAAATGAGATGAATGGGGTTTGAAATGGATGTAAAAAAACTTATTTATACACACTTATGCCCTAATTACCCAACAATACATCATCATAGGCTGACATAAGGTCTTTTTGAATAAAAACCCGAAAGAAAATTTGAATTATTTTGAATTTGGAGCCAAGAGGGACTCATTCGCCACCCATGGTGAATGGGTCCTACTCTAGGCTTGTAAGTGGGTGTTAGGAATTAAGTTGCATTTAATGTTTTTTTCAGGTTTACATTCAAAAATACACTTAATTAAGTCTTATGAGTGCATAAAGGGGTCATATAAAAGCATAAGAAAGGTGTAAATAGTGATAACAAGACTAGAAAAACATGAAATCTTCTTAAAATACTTTACAACACTTTAAAATAGGACTTGATAAGGATTAAAAAGGTGATATTTAGATGAATTATAATAAGAAGAGTCTAGAAAAGTGTAGAAATTTGTTACAACACTCCACAACACCTTCACAAGACATCATAATTTGAATATTTAGGACCTAATGTGAATGCTTAAGTTACATTACAACATTAAATAAAAGAAAAATAGATCAAGCATCACAGGAGAAAGACCTAAAAGACCATAAAATGTCAATGATCCATTTTTCTATGGTACAAACTTCTATGTTTTTTTTTCCAAATATCCAACCCCCTTATCTACCCCCGCCTATGACTTAGGTTATAACTTACTATCCCATTCTAGTTTCCCAACGTAGAGCTTACCATCTGCCTACTATGAATCCCATCCCATATTCTAGTGAGTTGGATGAAATGAAGAGATCTATTAGGAATATGCCCAATGATTTAATTTCCCTTAAGCTAAAATAGAATTTCTAAAGGTCATTCTACAAAAAATTAAAGGCTCCCTTTTCAACAACATGACTATTAGGGAAATCAAGGCTATAGGCCTCATTAATTTAAAAATAGGGTTCTCAATAGAGACCTCTATTTTTAATCTAATAGATATATGAACTATCCCTAAAACCCAATTAGTCCTTGTTGATTTCCCTTTTCCAATAAAACCCTAATAATCCTACTAGGAATATGATCCATAGGAAAAAAAACTATGTAGAGTGAAAAAATATGTAGCATTATCTTTATTTATCACATCATTATATTTCTTTTTTCCCTTTTCTAATTCCCTAAGCTCTCACACAAGACATTAATGGAAGAAAATTAGATGAAATAAATTTCACCTTCTATGTGTGATATTCACACATTACATTACACACTTATATGTGCACAAGGTTCCATGATGAGCATAATGACACATATTATGCCTATCACCAATGCACCAATCATAGTGATACAAGTAAAATATTTGACTAATCATGTGACGAAGTAACTATGACAGCAATATGAGATGATGAAGCTTCCTTGATGACAAAGATTAGATACTAGTCCACA
This sequence comes from Sequoia sempervirens, assembly GCA_007258455.2. Classification (NCBI taxonomy): domain Eukaryota; kingdom Viridiplantae; phylum Streptophyta; class Pinopsida; order Cupressales; family Cupressaceae; genus Sequoia; species Sequoia sempervirens. Next base: position 92,813 of record VDFB02139673.1, on the reverse strand, counting down.
ATCTCATTCTCTTTTCAACATAGAAAATAGTATGATAGGAAAACCCATTATGTAACACATACCAAGATAATATGAATTAGCATCCCATCACTTAGGAATAAATACACAATTACTAGTGAAACACATATTTTTGGGTCCACCCAATTTCTTTCTTTCACATCTAGGGTTTTTCACCCAAAAGGAGAAAGATGGGTCTAAAAATGCTTATGTTTACATTCAAATATTAGTGTGATATGGATGAAAAATTCCTAAATTCCTAGATGCAATGTTTAAATGCAAGAAACTAATAAGATTAATTGACTAATGAATGGAAACTAAAGGAGAACAACTTGCTTGAAAACACATTGTGTACTACAAAATCACCTACGAACAAATGGAAAATTGCAACAGAAATGAATCAAACTGAAAATGTGCACCTGGAACTTTGATGAAGATTGTAAATTGCTTTCAAAATGTTTTTGATGATGTTTTTTAGGCCTGGAGGGACTCATTTGCCATCCTGGGTGAATCATTCCCAGTTCTAGTAAATTGAGCCAGAATCTGTTTCTATCAAAAGGGTTTCAAAAAATGTAGAAAACATAAAATTGACCTAGAAATGGGACTCATTTGCCACTTATGGCGAATGAGTCCACTTTTGAATTTATGAATATTCAAGAGGGTATTATGAAGCTTCTGATGTGTACTTTAATGCCCTACAGGTGTCCACTTCTAAAACTCTGATTTATGGGCCTGAAAAAATGAGATTTTGTTGATACTTTGACTTGTTGAATGAAGAGAGGAATTTAACAACTTTGTAACTTGATCTTCAATGATTTATAAGCTCCCAATAGACCTAAATCTACAAACACACAAGAAGAGAAGAAGAAATGTTGATTGTTAGTGCATGGGAGTTTGCCTTGGTCAAACCCTGTTTAGGTAATTAAACCAAAATGATGAAAAAATAGAATGAAACATGCAATAATGGAATAGATTACCTTTCCATAACGATTGTTCTTGAAATTCTGCAACAAAACATGTAGAATCTACCCTTGGATGTCTTAGGAAGCTAAATTAATGACTTGAAATGTGAAAGCCCTACCTTTCTTGATTTGAAATAGAAGAATTGTGGATGAATGGATGATAAGGGATTATAGATATGAAATGAGGAGAAAAAAACATATTTATACAATCTTGTGCCTTAGTTATCCATTCATACCTCATCACGGGCTGACATCAAGTGTTTTTGAATAAAAAATGGAAAGAAAATTTAAAATATTTTGAATTTGGAGCCAAGGGGGACTCATTTGCCACCCATGGCGAATGGATCCCACCTAGGACTTGAAAATAGGTGTCGAAAATTAAGTTTTATTTAATGTTGTTTGTCAAGTTAATATTCAAAAATACACTTAATTAAGACATATGAGGGCATAAAGGGACCAAATAAAGCATGAGAAATGGATAAATAGTGAAGTTGTGCCTATAAAAGCATGAAATCTTGTTACAATACTTTACAACACTTCAAAATAGGACTTGTCTAATGATGAAAAGGTGATTTTTAGGTGAATTGTAAAAAATAAAGTCTAGAAGAATGTAGAAATGTCTTACAACACCTTCACAACATGTCATAAAAAGCATTTTATTTAGTTTTCAAGGGTCCAAGACCTAGTGTGGACACATAAAATGCCTCACAACACTAGATTCAAACCTCATTAAGTCCAATTAATCTCATGTCAAGCAAAGGGTCCTTTTTTCTATGACACAACTAGGTAAATTGGGAGGTACAAGTCCTTAACCAATAAAACTATTGACTAGTTAGATTCACATTGAGGCACACATCCCAACATGAAATAAATAAAATTTAAAAATATGGCATACCAATCCAATATGAGATGATAGTAAGATAAAGTAGGCCAAGGGGAAAAAAATCCATAAAGAAAAAATTATCATTTTTTTTGGAAGTACCCATTATTTAATGGTGATCAGGACCATAAAAAATAATAGGATACCATCACATTATAGGACTCTAATGTTCTTATAGGTATCTATAATTCCTTTGAACTCATATTCATTTAACATTGAAATTAATTATTTGATAGATTATGAATGTTGAAAACCCCAATTCATTCTAAGCTAGTCATCCTAATGCTATGGATGGACCCAAACCTCATAGTGGTATAACTCACATGAATTGAAGTGAAAGAAAAAATTATTCATTATAAACATAAGAATAGTAATGTACAAATATGGCATCATAAAATCATATCATGGGAAGTAAAATACATCTACACAACATATAAGAATGATCATATCATAAGATTCTATTTCAAAATGCATATCTACACATAACATATTATGATAATTAAAATAATACAAAATGAAACCTGTGTGCCAAATATGGATAGTTTAACATATATTATATAGTTCAATTATGAGTGAAATACAAGTAAGACAATGGGTGGAAAAAGTATTTAATTACACATTGCTCAAGAAATTTATTATTAACATTTGTACCATGACACAAACAAGAAACAAAACTTGCATGCTTTGGAGCATATCCATAGACCCAAATAACACCAATGGCGGTCAACACCACCCATCCATGTGGAACCCTTAGGTACACCTGTCTATAATAGGATATGGTTTATTGCAGGATCACAAATACACAATACAATGTGGTGAATAATCTATAAAAATTATGGCATCTTTACATACCAAGAATGTACACATTGAAATCAAGGTAATACTGACATACAAGGGTTATGGGCTCAAACTAACAATAAACAAGAAGACATGGTAACAATGGCCGATATAAAATAATTATCTGGAACACTATATTAAAGGAATACACTAATCTATGAGAGGAGATATGTGAAAAAATAAACTAATCATACAGTCATAAGGAAATAAACATGAAAGCAATATACCATAACATAGTGACTTATGTGGGGAAAACCATTTTGGGAGAAAAATCACACACTCCAAAATAGATTAATGTATCATTAATTAATCAAATTTAATAATACACTGGTAGAATCTTACCCCTTATAGGATTACAAAATTATAAAGAATTTCTTAGTTATAAAATGGTTAATTATAAAGAATTACAAAAGATTAGGGGTAATTATAGTAGTATAACAATACCTAAAATAATTAATATAAAAACCTCCACCTAAAGAACCCAATAAATATAAATGTAATATATGAAACTATAAAATGGTAATTAGGAAACCATAAACTAAAACCACTTAAAATATGGCACCCTAATCCATAGTTAGAAATCCAACACCCAAATCCCAAGATGAGTCCATCGGATAAAAATGAAAAATTATTTCCACCTAGCATAATCTCATCATAATTTATTCACCAATATCAGATCTCTATTTTGGCTCCATTGTATCCATTAAAATATTCCTTAGTATGTGTCATAACACATAAACATTTGGTCAAGAAGTGTAGTTTCCTCTTACAACTCTTTTATGTGCCACATATTTTTATACATTTTCAATGTCAAAGGACCAACTTTTGGAGGGCAACGGCTATCCAGCCCCTAGAATGCACCGAGCATGGATGCCTCACATACCATCATAACTAGAGTTCCTTGTTTCTCAACAACTTTACTCGCCCTTAGACTCTAGTTCACTGTAGCATGATTTCCAATACACAAAACTGCAGTTCATCATGAAAAAATCAGCACTTCATTGTCCCTCAACCGGTTAACTCACAGTTCTTCTGATGCAACGTACAAGAATGTGCACGGTAGCAGCATGAAAAAACACGCGCCGCACTAAGCAAGCCAATCTGAATTAATGGACTGATTTATTTTATATAATTTCTTGCAAAGTCAAATGCAATGCTTACAATTCCTACGAATTAAGAGAATTTTACAGAGCTGCGTTTTTACTGAACTGGAAGTCTAAATTTCCTTTCAAAAATAGATTATAGTGATGCACGAAAGCAAAGGCATGAAAATTTTAATGAAATATTTTCTCACTTGATATGGACTCGTAGCAGTAATAAGCATAGATGTGAATCAAAGATCACAAGAATCAACTCAATGGATCATTGTAACGAGCTCATAAAAATTGGAAACCTAAGATCGATACATAAGTTTATATATTAAAAATGTACAATAAAAAGAGGGATTTAAGTATTGAATGCTCAGCGTATTTGAAATCTTAATGTTGCTTTAATAATGACTTGCTCTGTTCACCTCCCAACAATTCAATTTACAAACTTAAGAGAAAACATAAAAATAAATAAAGCAAATTATATACCAAAAAAAAAACAAAGAAAAGGTGAGAGGTAGTGTGCAAAGAATAACTTATTGGTTCAACAATAAAGGAAGTTATGGGTGTACAAATCTTTATGGAAATCTTTATGACTGGGTGTTCATACCTGAAAGATAAAAAGTGTTATTTGAGTCTCAATTTATAAAAGAATCTCCCAATATTTTATATTTCTTGTTTCTAATTACACCAATTTTCCCACGTCTTTTGTATCCAACTGTAGACATGTATATATATTCACATTTCACCAACATTGCACTATCATCATATCCCAAAATAAATCACCATTAAAATTATATACACATTTATTTCTCCTTTCATTGAAATGAGAAAACAACCAAGAAGTTTCCCAATGAGAGATCATCAGCCTCTCTCAACCGTAAGCACATAGGTTGCTATTAATATTTTAAGAGGGTTGAACCTAAATTGAAATTTAACATTTAACTATAAATTAAATGAGAGAGAGAGACTTGAATTTCAAGACAAGTATATTTTCAATAAGAACATTCTTACACAAAAGGAAACACAACCCCCATAAACTTATACATATTTCAACACCATTTTCACATTTTTCTCATACACAACATTCACACATATAAATATGACCATTTACATAAAAATAAATCTATATCAAAATTTTAAAAAAGAAAAGAAAAAGGTGGAAGCCTTCCTATGGAACTTGTTAGAGTGAAGAAATAGTTTTTATTCCATATTATTTTCTCACACTTCTACCCAAAACTTTAAAATTAACAATCAAGCTCTCTCAAAACTCAAAAACTATACTTAAAAAATCTATGTTCTCACAAGTTTAATCAAACTTTTCTCTACAAATTTTAACTAGGAGAATTGTAAAAAATGGTATGATAAACCTCTCCAACTAGGCTTTTAGCAGTGACACATGACACCCCACATGGCTCATACTCACTCTAATACACTTTATTAACAAGGCATGGGCTATTTATTTCTAAAGGAATGGGATGGGTATTGTATTCATCTTCCCTGCTCAAATAATGTCCCAAACTTATCCTTGGGGTTAAGAATTTGTAAAATATTTTTTTTAAAGAATGATATATCCAAAATTTAGAAAAATTACATATTCAAGTTTATCATCTTAAGTAAATAAAATGACAAAATACATTTCAAAACTGTGATCATAACATAAAAAACAAGACATAAGCATGTGATTTATATGAGGCTCGAACAAAGTCTTAACCACTCATAGTCAAGATAATATACTCATTGATTTTTGTATGTATAATGTTCTTACTTCATCATGTGAGGTAGTATGATTTTAAATTCTCACAATTGATTCTCCTTTTTTGTATCAGTAACTTACATGCACCTCAATAATTGATTTGCATGTTAAACCTTATTACATATATATGTATATAGTGAAAGCAATAATTAGAATATAATTATTTATTTATATTATGAAATCAAATATCAAATAATAAATCATCTCTAATTTTAAATATAGTAATAAATCATTAATTCTCATGACTGAAAAATCCTTATTTTATATATTATTATTTATTTATATTATGAAATCAAATATCAAATAATAAGTCATCTCTAATTGAATATAATAATGAATCATTAGTTCTCATGACTAAACAATATCAATAGATTTATTTAATTTGAAATATCCATTCATTATATTTAAATTCACTATTCACAATAATGCATGATTTTAATAATACAAAGAATTAGACATCAATCAATTAAGTATTTAATTCACTCTCTTATATGTCATTGGAAATATACACATATGATACATTAAAATGCTCACACCACATGATATAAGAATACAACTAAAAACTTATGAATTTGAAACTTGACCTTATCTTTTTCACATGTTTCGAACACTATACATAGTGGACATTTGTTTGCATGCATATGGAGCCTAGTAGATGATTTATTTATACTATTATGTGTATTATATCTACCATTTTATGTGAATATTTGGTTTGTACATCTAGTTATAGAGGAATCAGTGACTTTTTTAGTGGCTAATATTCACCAATTGGCTAATAGTTTGAGCTACAATGTGACTTGAATCACCACATTTTTACAAAATTTTATTATAGTCTTATTTAAATTGCCAAATAAATTATTTTATTAAAAATTTCAACTCAAAAATTTACCACAATATTTGATATATGATTAGATCAAATTCAACTAAATTTTATAAATTATAGTAGAAATCTATAGTAATTTGCCAATATTATATCATAATTATTAGTTGCTTTAGGACTAAATGCTAGGATTTAAAATTGCACATGCAATCTTGATTTGGAAATTATGGTCTTGAACTTGAAGCACAAATAGCTAAAAATAACAAGAGGAAAAGACAATTATAGATTACGAAATGAGGAAAAGTGGAGTCTATTTATAAATTTTAGAAGGGTTATGGTAGATGCAAAAAATATAACCCACACAAGAAAACAATAAAGCATGTAGAAAAAAATCAGAGACACAATTTTTTTCTATATTCAAGATGGAAAATGATCAATTGATTGAGGATGATGATGGCGATAATCATGTTCATGATAATAATAATAATAATATGTAATTTGATGATAACATTTGTTAATGATAAGAAAAATACAAGGATTGAAAATGGTACATGTTGATGATGATAATTTGAGTAACTTGGATTAAGGTTTGCATCAAGGTTGAGAACCAAACTAATGGATATTTTTGGATTTTACACTAGATTTTCATAGTTAGATTGCATGGATTCAGATTGCATGTGTATGGATAGATTTATTTGGGTTGTGGGAGTTTAGAGGAAAGCTAGCTGAATGGATTGGATGGTGTTGAGGAATGGTTGGAGTACTTAAGATGGGAGGCTTGGAACTAGTGACATAACTTTGATTACAAACATACCTTATAATTATGATTGTAATTATACATTACCAAAAATTAAGTGATTTCTGTTAACGAATTAGTATTAGTAATTCATAAAATAGTATAAAAATTGAATCAATTAGTAACTAATAATACAACATTTGGGTCAACAACTATGAACCTCAATTATAATTACATTTAGTATAATTAGGCCAATGAGCCAATTTTGCAAATATATAATGTAAGTTGAAATTACTATAAACTATATTTATTATTCATAATAGTGTTGAACATGATCCTCCATTACAATGCCATCAAAAATTTTAAATTACATAGTTTAGTTATTATATTAATTTTAAAATTAAACATAAAAAATTATTATAAAGTCATTTCATAATTTATTTACCATCTCTAGCTTGCATTGCATCCTTTGTTGTTGGTGTTTGGCTAAGATCAATAGAAAATGGTAAATTATGTTGTCTGGTGTTTTTGTTGAACTTCTAAAGCTACAATGACATAGGCATGGGAAAAAGCATTCATTGAAGGTTTCATGAGAGCTAGGAACCTCTAATAGTTCCCAATACCTATGGAATAGCGAATAGGGTGATTAAAGAGTTCTCAATGGGCTAGAAATCTCTGTCGAGGGGTTCCTAATGGATACAAAAGCTCCAACCACTCATAAGTTAATCAAAAACACCCAAATTTCTTGTGATCTAAACTAGATGTATGGATTTTAGAACTTTACAAGGTAGGAAACTCATATATCCTTTATACTTAGCCATTTTTTGGGATTCTTCAATTTGGGTAATAAGATAAGGTGAAGGGAAAGAAATGCATAAAAAAATGTGATATGGCCCAGGTAAGATCTCTCATATTGGTTATTACCAATGGGCTATAAGGGGGCATGAAATTTCAATAGTAGCCTTGTTTAACTCTAATGTCACTCCTAATTTTTTTTGTTTACTTGTATGAGTTCTAATTTTTACCCAAACCTTTTCATAAAACCTATGGGTAGCTACTCTAAATTGTATTTAGATACCAAGATCTTCCATTCTACATCATAACTTGTGTCTACAAACTATGTCAAAATTCTTAAAATTGATAAAATAACAATAAGCTTCATCTTTCTCATTCCATATTTTATAAATGATATGCCTCAAAGTGATTTAGTGATCAATTGTTGAGTGCTTTGGTCTAAAATTTGTGTACCCTTTTGCTCTCTTTCTTTCTCTTCTACCCACTTGTTGATTCTATGTTGAAAAATGCAATGAAAATATTTACAAATAAAGGATTAATCATGATGGTCCAATTTAGTTGGAAGGATTATTAACACCCCAACTTTTAATGAAGGGTATTGTTAAGTTAGTAACCCAATCTCTTGTGAACCCATGTTGGATGATGTTATTAAGTATTTCAAAATGTGAGGAGTGAGGATTTTCATCCCCCAATTTAGATATTCATCCTAAAAATCAACCATGACCCTATACTTTCTTGCACACAATTTCTTGATACCTTCCTTAATCTCTTGTAAAGTGAGTTTTTTTGTTATCATGTTGACCCTAGGGTTCATTAATTATCATGTCTTTCTTTGACAAGGTATCCTTAAATGATTCCCAATAGTTAATAGTGCTTAGCAATAATAAGGGAAATCCCTCTAAGTATAAAAGAACACTATTTAAAATAATTCATAGACAATGGAAATGCATTGGAGCATTTCCAAGAGTGATCCAAGTGAGTTCTTGAGGTCAAAGATGATTGTAAAAATAGAGGGAAGCCATGAAACGTATTGAATAAGTAATTAATTAGTATCAAGATAGGCTATAGAGATTGAAAGGATGCTAGCAAAAGCTACAATACATTTTAAAACTTAGACAGAGCAACATGATTGGTCAAATGACAGTGAAGGAAAGGAAGTATGTATATGTATGTATGTATGTCTATATTCACTCTTCTAGGCGCTTATTATATAACAATATTATCCAAGTTAAATCCTTATGTTTATCTTTACTTTATATGTGTTGATTCACTTGCTTGAAGCTTTCTTCTATTTCAAGAAACTAATTCATTGTACCAAGGATTTAATAACACGTAAGAATGATATGTTCATCTGTAGATAGTATATATCTTGTTCATGATAAAAGGTAAATACAATTCTCAGACAAGTTGTAGAAACAACATACTCATTGGTGTAATCTTCCTCTTGTGGAAAAGATAAGAGTCCTAATTCTTTATCATCATGAAAGACCTATTATATGCCATGCTTGTTTCCCAAGAGAGTGATGTGGAGGATATCTTTGAAAAGGTGACCATCATTATTAATGGTATGGACAACCCCCTTCCCTCTCTTGTGCCATGCTCAACTAATGTGAATTTATTTCTTATCTCTTTTTGTTTCAAAAGTTATTTGAAATTTTCTTTATTTTATTTTTCTTTTATGTTCCTATTCCTTAATCGAAAGGATGTGACAATGGTGCCTAGTGCTACACTAGAGGGTTAGTTGGTTTCCACCAGGGTGAAGCCACAATAGTGGTTTACAATTCAAGTGAGGAAGGAAAACTCACAAAAAATGACCCCAAAGCAAAAAAGTGATTTTGGGGGTTCGTACAAACATACTGGTTCGACCGAACGCATTATGGGTTCGCTTGAACTAGTTTTCGAGTGAACCCCTTTGAATTTTGGCCGCCAAAAAACAAAAAAAATGATAGAAAAGGGGGTTCGAGCGAACCCCCTTGAAGAGGTTCGCTCGAACCATGGTTCGGAACCCTAGTTCGAGTGAACCTCTAGGGGTTCGCTCGAACCCCTAGGGGTTCATTCGAACCCCCTTGCCCCTCATCCCCCTCCTGAGACACAAAAAAAGTCTACTTTTTTACACTTCGAGCTTGGGTTGAGGATGAAAATGGAGAAGTATTCATAAACCCTTTTGGAATCAGATAGTCCTCAGAACGAGCTATCCAACGAATATAATTTTTATATGTTTTGATTTTATTATGTATTTTTTTTTTCAGTTTTATTAAACATAGGTTCTTCTTGAAAATGAAGGTCTCTGCACATGTGGAAAAATAGTAGATTATCAAAAAAATTTGAAAAATATGAGTGCACCAGATATTGAAGTCCTTGATCCAACAAAAAAATGAATTTTGAAATATACAAAAAGTTACGCGTTATACGGTCGCTTATGTCTGAATTGTAATTGTTTTGACTTTGAAACTTTATTAAAGAAAAAATATTCAATTAAAAACTATCTAACCAAGTGGAAGCACTAGATATCAGAGTTACAAATCTAAATTCGAAAGAATTAGAATTTTATCCTTCATGGAAAAAAAGTTATGCGTTATACGGTGTGCGTCACTTTTTAAAAATGCTGGTTTTTGAAAAACACCAGTTTTCGTGGGAGATGGAAAAAGAAGTGCAATCTAATTCCAAAAATTTTGAAAAAAATATTTTTAGAATCTAAAGACAAATGTGACGAGACTCTAGTTTGCATCATCTTCAAATTCCTCATGGTTTAGCCGCTATAGGTGCCCGAATGTGAAGATTTAGTTAAAAATAATAATTTCAGTGTCGAGTTTGGCCAAAAATTGTAAACCACTATTGTGGGATCACCCACCAGTGGCATGTGAACCTCAAGGCCAGCGACATGCAATTGATGACTAACAAGATATACTCATCTCAAGAGTTTTGCATAAGCATTGGTGTATTAGAGGAATGTGTGTGTTACTTGTGACGTGTTTTATTTTACTTACTCTTTACCCATTGATGATTGTAAGTAGTATGGGATGATTTCCATCATCATTCTTATTGGAGAAGATCAAGGAAAATGATAGGATCCACGGTGTAGTATGTAATGCACCAACATCGCTTTTCTATCTAAGATGCATTAAAAGAGTGGGTGCTAGTCACTTGTTGCATACATGTTAGTCACTCCATGTGTACTTGTATAAATGGACTAGATTTTGTGCACATTGTTATACTAGTGCCCTTGCTAATGATGACATCAAGTGGTATGAGATGTTTGATTGTTGTCATAACAAGATTATATGATTATAAATTAGGTAGTGGGATGCCACATGTAGCATGTTGCATCCATTTTAACCTCACTAGTTGTTCTTTATGTGAACATCTGATGTTTTGTGTGGATTGTTCCACTAGATATATGTGATGTATACTTTACCTAGTCATAGTTATACTTGATGCACATATGAGCCAATCACAATCATACTTGTTATGTGCATATGAGTCAGTCATGGTTGTACTTGTGATGTGCGTATGAGTCAATCATGATCTTGTACTTTGGATGTGTGTATGAGCTAGTCATTGTTGTACTTATGTGTGTATGAGGTAGTCACATTGTGCATATGTAATGTATGCTCGAGATAGTCATTGTGTATGATCTTGGGATTATGAAGTGATATGATCCCTATGCGTAATTGGGTGTGTTTATACACTAACATTTGGTTATGTTTGGTATGGAACCAACACTTGATGGGAAAATATTATCATTCTATTACAATTGGCTAAGTTGATAGCTTGTGCATAATGAATAGTTATGGTTAAAAGGTGAAATCAAAGATCTTATACAAGATGAGATAATGAACTCCCTCTAACATTGGTGGATGAACTACAAAGCATCTAATTCCACAAAAAGGATACATAGGCAAGGTCATCATGAGTGAACTCTCGAGGCATAGGTTTGGATCTAGTAATGACCCTAATCTTGGGAGCTTACTACTCTCACGTGTAAGCATAGGAGTGGTGACACCAAGTTGATACCACAATGCTGAATTGAGAAGTTATAAAGTGAGCACTCGTAAACTAGATGGAAGATGCTTGATCAATTAAGTTTGGTATTTAAAGACATTTGTTTAAAAAATATATATATAAAGAACAGACAAAATTATAATCTAGTTTATCATAGAACTTAGAACATCCATGATGATTCCGAGTTTAAAGTTCTTTACATAGCTGATACGAAAAAAATGTACATTGTATAGGAATAGACCAAAACTAACAATGGAGAATTAACTTTTGAGTCACAGTTAACAGGCCAAATAGGCATAAAATAGGGAGGTCAAACACAACTATCATAAGTATCACTAGTTGGAGCTTCCAAGCAAGAGACACGACCCAAAAAAAATCACCAACAAGAGTGTTAAGTGAACAAGAGTGTTAAGTGAGTATAGTAGATGTGATGATCTCATAAACCTTGAATTGGTCATTTCATTGTCTACAACGGAAAGGATGGTATCACTAGTTGATAATCCATTTGGCAAAGTGCTTCAAATCCAAAGTTATTAAAAGATGGTATGATAGTATAATAGAAATTTCAATGAACCTTCACTAGCTGACTAAAAAGTTCCCCACAACAATTCATGTGGACTTCCCCCATTAGAATGGAATGTCTCACATAGTAAAAAATTGAAATAGCCTTCTCCACCAGGGTCCCCGTGACACCATATTCTTCTTTTGACCTAATTTTATCATTCTCCTAATACATTACTTCCAGAACTCCCATAATGAAAGGAAATTTAGACTTCCAGTTTAGTAAAAATGCAGCTCTGTAAAACTCTCTTAATTTGCACGAAATGTAGACTTCGCATGCAATTATATAAAATAATAAGGGTTTAGGTTCTAGATTTATCTATTAAATAGAAAGTTTAGATTTTCTCTTAGATCCATCCATTAATTCAGATTGGCTTGCTTAGTGCCATGCGTGTTTGTTCATGCTTCTACCATGCTACCGTGCACATTCTTGTACATTGCTAGCCTGCCCGCAATTGACGGGATATTTTCATGATCGTAATTTGATCTGCATCGGAAGAACTGTGAGTTAACCGGTTGAGGGACAATGAAGTGCTGATTTTTTCATGATGAACTGCAGTTTTGTGTCTTGGAAATCATGCTACAGTGAACTAGAGTCTAAGGGCGAGTAAAGTTGTTGAGAAACAAGGAACTCCAGTTATGATGGTATGTGAGGCATCCATGCTCGGTGCATTCTAGGGGCTGGATAGCCATCGCCCTTTTGGAGACTATAACTTTTTATTTGGGAGGCTATTTGGACACCTCTTTTTTTTAATAGTAGGTTTTGAAAATATGCATGCATTAAGAGTCCTTGTAAGTGACATGTTGAACAACTTCATATTATTTTTAAGGCCTAAAATGATCTCTATAGATCAAAATTATGTTTTTTTTAATTCTATATAGTTAGAAATTTATATTTTTTATATTCTTAACATTAGGAGAAAGGTTGAGAAACCTTTCATAACACCATACAACTTCTTGAACACCTTGGAAGAGAAAATAGATTCCAAAAATTATCAAATTGTTGGTAGGGGCTAAGAGGCCCATGGAATCATAGAACCACTTGAAATTTTATTTACGCATTGGCTTCATCAATGCATGAGTATAATTTTATAGCAAAAAAAAGAGACCAAACCTATAAATCACTCATCCATTTTATTACAACACCAAACATAATGCAAACATATCCACTAGTGTATCTCTTGCTATCAACATCCCTAGACTAATCTAATCCATAAATTATCTATGAATAGTTATTGAGTGAAAGTACTTGTGTACTTGGAATTTTTAGCCTACCAAAGTAAACCAAAGCAATATTAGCCTAATTTACTCAAGATGAGGAAACACAAAAATTAAGCATAAAAGTTAGCAAACATTGATAAAAATATGAAATATTTTACCAAAACCAACCCTTTTTTTCACCAAGATAAGGTTGTTGTGCTCACATATGGTTGGATGTGAGTACTCTTTCTAGTATAATAAGGTTGCATATGAGGTTGTTGATAAAATGGCTTGGGTTGAGGCCAATTTTTATAGTTTTTGGCCCAAGGAATGAATGATTAAGATCAAAAGATGAGATCAATGGCTCATATTGGTCAAGAGAAAAATGGGGAGATGATAGGAGGACAGGTGTCCTTATGTGGTTGGAGAAGATGGAGGGAGAGGGATTAAGAGAATAATTAATGGTGGAGATTATCCTTAGAGGAAGTGGAGGGATGAGATAGAAAGGGTACTTTAGAGTACCCTTGAGAGAATTTAAAATTAGATTGGGGGTATGGGAAAGGACTTGATCCATATGACATGGTATCAAGGCCATGTTTGCTGCAAATCTGAAATAGATTGAATAACCCAAGGAACTTTTTTAGAGAAAACCAAATTTACATAAACTGAAAAAACATAAGAATGCAAACAAGGACTCTGAGAGATTATGCAATGTTAATGTGACAATATTGCATTAAGAGCTTCCAAGATGAAAAGATACACTACAAAGCTGCAAATACAAGCTAGATAGTGAGTTTATATAGAACTTAGGAGAGGAGGTAGATGGTAAATCCAACCAAAAAGAACCAACTGCAAAAAGTGGAGATAGACCACCCTCATTATCTATATGCAAAATTTTGATAGGTTTTCCAGTTTGTTTCTCTACAAAAGTCTTATACTCCAAGAATAAATCAAATACTTCATGCCTTTGTTTCAGAAAGTAAACAATGGTGTACCTAGATAAATTATCAATGAATGTCAAAACATCTCTAACTCAACTTAAAGATGGTTGTAGAAATGGCCCTACCACATCAATATGTACCAACTTCAAAAGATGTGAGGCTTTCCAAGCTTTTCCTTTGTTAAACTTCTCTTTAGGATGCTTTCCAAGAATGCAACCATGAAAAACACCTTTATTAAAGAGAATTGTAGGAAATCTTGTAACCATGTCCTATTTGTTCAGCTGTTGCAAGTAGCGGTAGTTCAAGTGGCCAAATCGATGATGCTATAAATTACACACATCATCTAAATGAGTGAGTAGAACAGTCTTGGAGAATTAGGAAAAAAGTGAGAAATAAAGTTGAGACTAATGATCTACTCTCCCAACTACAACTGTAGAATCATTTTACATCTCACAAATCACCACTAGATTTGGGGTAAACTCAACCTCTTTCCTATACCTATGTGAGTGATTTGGTAGATTGATAGGAGATTAGTTGATAATGAGAGCATACAGAGAACATCCTAAAATGTTTCATTCCCCGTATCAACAAACCCTCTCCCACACACCTCAAGTGGAGTGTCATCACCCATCAAAATGGAAGGAATAGCACATGGCTTCATAATTTCAATTTCATATTCAATTGAATCCATGTGGTGTGAAGCACCTAAATCAAGAACCCATGTGGATGGTGTAGAAGGAACTGCTACAAGGGCCTTACCCTTTCCTTTCCCCTTGATTTTATCTTTGTCCTTGCGAAAACCCTCTTTTGAACTCTATTTCATGAAATTGGGAACACTAAGATTATTCTTCTCAAGAATGTGTGTCAAGTGATCAACTTGTTTCTTCAAACATTTGTGCTCATCATGACTGGGTTGCTTACAATAGACACATTTGAAGATGAGGTCTCATTACTTTCTTTTGGAGTAGCTTATTTCTAATTCTTCTTCTCTTTGATATTCTTTGGTTTCTTATCCTTATTACTACTTTGTCCCCTTTTTTCATTTGTGGAAAGGTTGATAGCTAAGGCATGTGACTTAGAAGACTTAAGAATGCCCATCTGAATTAGCTTAACCTACTCCCTTGTGAGAGAAGTAGAAAAATCATCCAAAGATGGCATCTTCAATTGAGACCCAAGTGCATCCTTAGTGGCATAGAAGGTAGAAACAAACATTGAATATTTTGAACTTGGATTTGAGAGAATACCTAGAATCAATTGCTCATCTTTCTTAGTGATTCCACATTATTGCAATGGTAGCCTTAGTAATTTTAATTTGGTGAAGAAATATTGAATTGTCTTAAAGTTTCCTAGATTTAAACTAATTAGTTCATTCTCCAACATATGACCCCTCATAGAATCTTGTGTGCCAAAAAGAGATTCTATCTTTTTCCATATTTCATTTGGAGTACTCAAAGATTTAATATGAAAGAATAAATCAAGAGATATAGACACACATAATTCTCCATATGCTACATCACATAATGTTAAACCACTTAGGTTTTTCTTCATCTTTAGTTGGTTCAGTTTCTAGTCCTATTGTTATTCTATGCAAACCAAGTCTTTTCAAGTGAACATTCATTTGTGATTTCCACTCAAAATAGTTATATGTAGTTAAAGTAGGAACTATTGTTGATGCCATGATGAAAAAATGCAAAAAGAAAGTGAACAAAAAAACACCAAGAACACCCCCACTCTTTTCAATAGTATCAAAGATCACCCCCCAAATATTATAAGGTTGAAACTTTATAATTAGTGTGTTTACAAATTCTTTTCCAAGATACAATGTTTAATCAACTCAAAATAGCCAAAATTACAAATTCTAATACAATATGAACCTGAGATGAAAACTAGAAAAATTAGCCTTGTTTATTGTAGTTCCCTTGAATACCTTTCCAACGCTTATTCATTTCCAAAAATTGGAGCGTCGAGGTGAAAGTTATGGCTTGAAGAAATTAGCACAAGACAATTTCAACCTAAAATATCTAGTACAAAATGGAAAAATTTATTTTCAATACATTTGTGGATGGAAAGTTCTTGTCTCTAGCTTTTTGGTGATGTCTCATTTGCCAAAAATGGATACTATTGAAAAAAGTTATGAATTTTTTAAAAACTGGCCGAATTTAGCCTGTAGTGACAATTTTTTCTAGCAAAAATAAATTATACTTCTGATTTCATTTTTTTAAAATCTACTTACTATTTGTAGACAATAACAGAAACCCAAAAATATTTTAATGCTAAGAACAAAACCCATAAATGTTTTTTTGATTGAGAAAGCAAAAGATAAAAAAAATGAAGTTTATTTAACCTTCATCCTATAGAAAAATGAGCACATGACACTTTTTTGAAGGATTTTTTTTCTAGGTCTTCTCAATATATGCAAAATATGATGGATACCTAGATGGGTCTTTTACCCTAGAAACAAAAACCAAAAATCATTTTTCTTACCAATGAGTGGAAGCAATGTTTTTGAAGCAGAAATGGAAAAAACTCCAATAAAAATCTATTTGCCAAATATGAGTTTCAAACTCCCATTTGCAACTATGCCAAATGATCTCCAATTTGGATGAAACAAAAGCCAATCTTGACTTTCTCAAACCTTTTGGACATGTTGGAACAGTAAAAAATTCTACCAATATAACCAAAAATACTTCAATCACCTGGATCTCACAAAAAATATATGCAATATGAAGAGGTTATTGGATCTTTGCAAATCCTTGTTCATTCTCTAGATCGTTCAAAACACAGGAGAAGAGCATATATATGAGAATTTACAAGATCTTTACAAGAAAACTCAATCTCTCAATCAAGAATCTATGAACCTAGATTTCTCAAAACAAAAGCTTTGATACCAGTTGGAAATCTAAAATAGATTGAATAACCCAAGGAACTTTTTAAGAGAAAACCAAAGTTACATAAACTAGAAAAACATAAGAATACAAACCAGAACTCTGAGAGATTATGCAATGTCGATGTGACAATATTGCATTAAGAGCTTCGAAGCTGAAAAGATAGATTGCAAAGATGCAAATACAATCTAGGTAGTGATTTTATATAGAATTAATGAGATGAGGTAGGTGGCAAATCCAACCAATAGGAATCAACTACAAAAAGTGGGAATGGAGCACCAAAAGTGGAAAGTGTTCCACCCTTTAAGGAAGGGGACACCACATCACTTATCTCCTAG
This sequence comes from Sequoia sempervirens, assembly GCA_007258455.2. Classification (NCBI taxonomy): domain Eukaryota; kingdom Viridiplantae; phylum Streptophyta; class Pinopsida; order Cupressales; family Cupressaceae; genus Sequoia; species Sequoia sempervirens. The sequence goes on along the minus strand of VDFB02139673.1, from coordinate 75,015 downwards.
TAATAAACTCACTTTATTATCCTAAGAAAGTTTAATAAAGTGTAGAAAAAAAACCTAGGACTAGTAAGAGAAAATAAATTAACCCACTAGGAAAATAAAAACCTACACCAACAATGCCACATGTTACAAAGGGCCATACCTATGTACACATTTGGGAATGTGAATGAATTGAGTTGGATTTTACTAGGATTAGATTATGCAAGTGGGTGATTAGGGAATTAAGTGGTTTTAGGCCACTTAATAAAAGGTGGAGGAAATAGAGAAATAAATAAATCAATATATTTATTTAAATTTTTGGGAAGGGATAGGGAACTTAGGTAAATAAATAATTGGATTTATTTACCTAAGGTGGACTATAGGAGAATAGTGATTAAATATTTTAGACTAGAAAATAGATGTGAGTGAAAAGTGATGAATAGTAAAATTATTAATTATATAATTAAATTGATGGAGGGAGACTCTCCCTGGAACACAACCTTACCCAGACAAAAAAAAATTAGGAACAACAACCTACAAATTTTATTATATATTCATGAAATATTTTACAAACATGCAATCAAGTTAAATATAATTATTTGGTCACAAGACCACTATTACAGAAAATGGGTTGCAAATACATGTAGACAATTAGACATGCAAGTCTGTGAATGGCAACAATGGCCACTAAAACCTCAACCTCTACTCTATGCTAAAAAATAAGGAAATTTGGATATCTTCTCATCTAGAATCAATATCTTTCCATTCATGACCACTTTATATGATTTTTCCTCTTTCCAATGAACTATGGCTTCAATTTTGGTGTCAAACTAATCTAGTTATCCTTTTTTTGGTCTTAAGAAATTTCCAAATTTTAGTCCAAATTTTGAGAGCCATGACTTTTGACTCGAGCATTGGATTGAAAAAATATTTGTGTCATTGGAATGATCTCAATGAGGTAGGGCCACCAAAGGTCCCTTTAGGGATCTTTTGATTTTCGGCCATTTTTTGAGCCCATCTAGAACTTATCAGTGCCTCAAAATTGATTTTAAATATTTTTAAAGGGATTTTCAAGACAAAAAATTAATATCTCACAAATGGAAAATAGTATTGAAGTGATTTCTTAACCATTGGCTCTATTTCACCTTTTTAGAAATTTATGTGAGATTTCATGTCCATACATGCATAAATGCCAACTTACTACAAATAGTAACCCTACCATTTTTAGCCCTTATTAAAAATTTATTCACCAAACCTAACAATTTAATCAAAATAAATAATTTTTTGGGGATGTAAGATTTCTCTTACACCTTGGATTCTCTTGCATTAAAAATATTATTTAATAAATGTTTCCTAGGAAAAGGGATCCTAGATCTAACTAGGATTAGCTACTTTTTACCTACTCAACATTAGAATCAAGATCGACAAGGGTATGAGATTGACTTAGAACCTAAAACGTGAGCCAATCAACCTTGGATTTGATTCTTTTAAGGTTGGGAATTTATTTTTGATGTGATGCAATGATGTGATTATGTAAACTAGACAAATGCAATAATTTGCTATGATTTCAAAAAGTTGATTGCAAATAGTCAAATTTCAATTCTAAAAATGGGAGGAGCAAACACATATGTTCCTGTCATGTAATTTTGATCCTAATACAGTTGGTCTAGGGTGCAAGGACACCCTAGACTGCCTTCTTCTTGTCTCATATTTGAAAGTACAAGCTTTTAGACACTATTCTATAGCTTCTTTCATCTAAGACTTGTTAGATCTTCATCTATTGATGAAAAATTGTAGATTTTGTGACTTATTAACTCTTAGGGTTTTGATGCAAGAATGAATAAATTTTCTTCAATCTTCCTCCAATTCACTTTAGATCTATAACCTACACAAATGAAGAGAGGGTAAGGGTTGTGCCATATAGGGGCTTGCCTAAGTCAAACCCCATGTTGGTATTTCTACCTCCACAGTAACAAAGTTGATGATAAAAGAGATTATCATTTTGAGGGATAGAGACTAAATGATAAACCAATAACGAATTGAAAACTTGTTGCAACTCACCACTCTCATCTAATCTCCTTGATGGAATAAATTCATTCTCATCACCTTCAAGGATTCCTTGTTGCTTGCCTTGTTTTGATTTGAAGATCTACAAGTGTTAGTGATAAAAATATGCAAAACATGAACAAAACTCCCATAAAACTTGACATGATGCTTGAATGACAAAATTTTATAATAATCTTGATAGTTCTACCTTTTACTAATTTTATAATCTCCAACTTTGCTTCTCTCAAAAATTGCTAGCTCCCCTTTTCTAAAAATTGATTTCTAATAAGAGGAAAAAATGCTTAAATATGGATTTTAATTAATCTTTTTGGGTACAGGCTAGCCTGGGATCATTTTTAAATCATAAAATCCCACCGATCAAAATTCAAACTTTCCAAAAAAAAAAAATGGTCTAGGGTGCCCTGTGAAAAGTGATCGGTACTTTTTGTCCTGAAATTGTCAAGATGATGGGGATTTAAATACATTTCATTAATTTGGCCTCAAATTTGGTAAATTTTTATTATAATTAAAGTTATGGAAAAAATATGGTGTCAAGATAGTGTGCAATTATCAAGGGTGATAATTTTTTATGCTACATTTAGCCCCACTTTAGTGAGAGTATGATCTTACATTCATAATCGCACTAAGGGAAAAAAAATCCACATCAAAATTTTGAAGAGACAAGATAGCACTAAGTTGAGGGTTGTGCAAGCCCCCAAATTAGGATCTCATCAATCCATAATGAAAATACAAACATGCACATAAGACAAGGAAAGTTTCACTCACACTTAATGAACAATTAATGGAGTACACCAAAAAATTATACACAAAGCATGCACAAAGAAAACACACTATATAAAAAGAATACACAAAGAAAACACATAAAATACACAAAGAAAACATGCAAAAGACACAAATTATACATGTAGTATCATAAGACAAATAATAAAACACAAACACAATGGTTAGTACTAAAAATGAATTTGAATCGGTAAGGTAAACAAACCTCAATCTTAAATTTGTTTCAAAATACCAAACGTCATCCATGGAATGTGTTGTTTTAACAAAATGATGATCTCATAAGGATGTTAAATCACTCATGAAGCACATATCTCCACTTTCAATAAAATTATGTTATGCTAGGTGGCCATGTAAAATTTATCAAGTTCATGAATTAGCAAGTTGTGTTGTGCCAAATTTATGAATTATTTTGTCAATCATGCTTCAGGGAGTGCACAAAAGTTTAACATCATGGGGGAAAAATCAATGCTCAACATCACAGGTGATGAATTGACAACCACACCTCAAGGGGTATTATAACAACATCACCACTAAAGGGGTATGTCAATAAGTCAAATTTCACAAGACATCTATGAACTAGATAGGGGTAATATGCCACCCCTTAAAATGTCAACATACTTGCTATGTTGATATTTTAAGGAAACAAGAGATGAAGATGGGATCCTTGAAAAGAATACACACCTCAAAAAACTAGTTATCCTTTCCCCCCAAGTGTAAAATTTAAAGACAACCACACAAGAGACTATCATGTTTCTACCATGGAAAATATAGTTGCTCTTAAGATTGTAACACCATGAATGGAAATGAGAAAAAATATGAAGCTACAAATACCACATAGTGAGGAACAACACCATAGAATAAAGATCATTATTATTTAGAGTGATTAGGTGCATCAACACATGGAAGAGAACTACAATCATCAATTGTATTTTATTACTAAAGGTCTAGCATTCGTTGGTGGAATGACTATGCACTCGATGATATGCACAAAAGGAGTTATTGCTATAAAATTTATTTCATGTTGGAGGAGGGAGAGTAATCAAGTGGGATTTGAGAAGCCTTAAAAAAATATGTTCTTGATCAGATATAGGATAATTAGTAGGAGACATTCTTTTCTCTCGTGAAGAAAACCTTGCTCACTTACCACAAGAAGTAATAAATATAGTAGATGATGGAGCATGAGATGAAGATGGGAATGTAGGTTAGAAACCTAAACCCTTTTTAGAAAAGTATAGTATAGACTTTACTTGATCCTTATCTTTTTGTTTTTTTTTTTCATTATATCCATTTTTAGAAATAATTTTACATCCAATCCCATAACACTCTTCCAATTCAAATGAAGAAGTATTATTTGAATGATCATGAGAAGAATTGATTCTTTCACAAGAATGCAAATATTTTTTAAGTTTTTTAAATTTGTCCATCACCAACACACAAGGGATGAAAGCTAAAGAGCCACCATCACCATCATGGGGTGATGGATTTGCTAATGTAGAACAAGATTGGGGAAATGAAATACAAGGCTCTTTAGGTTTAGATTGTGAAATTTTGTACTCTCCTACAAAGGAGGGTCTAAAACCAATCATCATCTAAGATTTTTGTTATGGGTGAAATACAATCATAATTTTTCTCAACATGTATAGGTTCTACCTCTAAAGTTGGGATCAAAGTATTAAGAGAGTTGGAAATGTTATGGTCAACTTGGGCTTGTGAGTTATAAATTTATTTATTCACTTTTACCGTATATATCTTATTATATTATATTCATAATTCATCTCATGGTGAAGAGTATACAAGACTCCCTTCATGACATGAATCCACAGTCTAGCTAGGAGAATATTGTATGAAAGAGGTCCTAGCATGATATGGATAGGGGTAGGAAAAATCATGGGTCCTACCTTAATGGGTAATGTGATCATCCCTAATGGTTGCCTAGTAAAATTGTCAAAACCACTAATAAAATATCATTGGATAAAAGCACAAATGTATGTCACACTTTTGGCCAACTAAATAGTTCCAAGTGAAATAGTTTCAACCTAATAGTTTTGATCAACATAGTTTCACTCAAAACTATGTGGCCTATGTGTGGCACATAGAGTTTTCAGTGAAATCCTTTTGCTCGAAACTACAAAATTTGAATTTTCCCTTTGTCACTTTAAAATGTGGCTCAATTTATATGTAATTTTTTGATTGAAAGTGTTTCAGGTGAAAGGGTTTCAATCAAAACCCTTTCACCCAAAATTGTTTATGTGGCATCCTTGTTAGCAGCTACCTCATCTTTTTTCAGAAATTTCTTAAAAATTCCACTTGAACATGATATTTCTTCAGTCAAAATGATTTTTTTTTTAGAATAAAAAATACCCTTTTTTATATCTCAAAGTTAAGAATCTAGATATATATATATATATATATATATAAATTGATATATTTAGTTTTATTATGTTTTTTAGTTGAAATGATACAAATAGGTTGTTAAAATAAAATGAGGTTGATTAGAAATTAAAAAAATATACTAAAATATATTTTAAAAGTTTGAAAAATATATGGTGCACTAAAGGAGAGAATTCTCTTCAAATGGGTATAATTTTTTTTTTGAAAATGATAAAAAAAATTAGACAATAGTTGACGTCAAATGAAAACTATCAAATTATGGTATGTTTGACTTTAAAACATTATTGCGAGAAAATATACATCTAAATTTATTAAAAAAAAATCCATGCACTAGGTATTGAAGTTATCCATCAGGGAAAAACATATAGGGGAAAAAAAAAAATCTATTTTTTCTTGACCTCAACTCAACGTTACTTTTTCCTAAAAAATTCAACAATTCAAAATCTGCTCTAAAATTTATAAAAAAAAAATATTAAAACAATATTTAATTTTTTTTTAAAAATATAGGAATAAGCTTCATCAAGAGTTCTATATTTCATTAGTTTATGTATCATTTTGAAATTCAAAACATAAAGACTACTTTTATGTGGTTAAAGTTGAGAATTATTGTATGTGTTGGTTGATTCCTTTATAAAGTGTGACACATGTTTGTACTTTTACCCCAAATCTAAGCTCTTGAGCTAGAGCATGAATGAGGTCCCCATGTTGATATTGTAGACACTTCTTTACAAAATGATTAGATTCTTGCTCCATGGTTGGCCAATAGTATCATGTTCTTAGCAACTTCTTAGCTAAGATGACACCACTCAAAGGTGACCCATAGATTCTTTCATGTACCTCTTTTAAGGCGATGTAAGCTTCTTCTTGGTTAAGACATCTTACTAACATCCCATCAAGAATTCTTTAGTATAAGGTATTGCCAATAATGACAAATTGAGATGATCTTCAAATAAATGTTTTGTGTAAGTTATGGTAAGGTCATATGGAAAGATACATCTATGAAGGTAGGTGAAAATGTCATGATACCAAGGTGAAATCGGACCAACAATTTCACACACAAATTATGATTCATGAACATTGAAAGTTGGTATGAGAAGCTATTTAATGATAAACTCAGACTTTGAGCTATTGTGGGGCATGTCTAACAACAATCCAATGTCGCCATCACATTTTTTTCCCTATTATCGATCCTTGGAATTTGTTCAAATTTGATGTCTGTGAAGTACTCTTTGAAGCTATCTACCATTTTCTTGCATGGTATTAGCTTGTTGTCCTTGGTTTGATAATCATCATTGACCTTCCTTACTATCAACTGGGAAGTATTGTAGACTTGAAGTTCCTATATTTTTCATTGGATAGTGATCCTTAACCCTGTGATGAGGGCTACATATTAAACTATGTTGTTTGTATATGGAAATTCTAAATAGGATACCTGCTCCTAACCCATGCTATGTATGGGAACCATCGAAGTAAAACTTCCACTTATTTGTTGATGTGAGGGTGAATATTGATTCATTCAAAAATTCAAATACTAATGGATTTTCTACATATATTGGTGTTTCAACTAACTAATCTGCTATGACCTATCCCTCGATATCCTTTCAGTCAATATACTCGATATCAAACTCACTAAGGATCATAACCCATTTTTCCATGTATACTATGAGAATAAACTTTTCTAATAGATACTTTAATGGATCCACCTTGGAAATAAGCTTGATTTCATGACTAAGAATATAGTGTCTCAACTTTTGAGAATCAAACACTACCGCTAGACATGCTATTTTTATGAGAGTATAGTTGAGCTCATATCCAACCAAGGTCCTTATAATATAGTAAATAGACCTCTCTTTTCCTGATTCATCATGTTGTGCCAAAAGAACCCCTAACACTACTGAATTTTTTGAGATATATAGTATTAATGGCTTGTCTATAATTGGTGGCATCAATACTAGTGGTGATGCTAAATAGTGTTTCAACTATTGGAATGCTTTTTCACAATGATGGTCCCATTTGAATGTCACACCCTTGTGAAGAAGGTGCGTGAATGAATGACACTTATCCACCAATTGTGCAAAATACCTTCTGATAGATTGTGGTTTTCCTTGAAGACTTACAAGTTGCTTCAAAGTTTTAGGTGGAGGAATCTCCATTATAGCTTTGACCTTTGTTGGGTCCACTTCAATTCCTCTTTGTGAAACAATGTATCCCAATATTTTACCTAAAGTGACTCCAAAGACACATTTCTCTGGATTCAACCTTACTTGATATTTCTTGAGCTTGTCAAATATTTGAGCCAAAACTTCCAGATGTCCTTTCCTTGTGACTTATTTTGCAAGCATGTCATGGAAGATAACTTTCCTTGCTCTTTGATAAGTAGCTCCTACATTTTTCAAACCAAATGGCATAACATTACAACAGTGTGTTCCCCATGGGTATGTGAATGTTTTTTTTTGTGTTGATCCTCTTTTTCTATCATAATCTGATTATATTCGAAGAATCCATCCATGAGAGAAAGCATCTCATGCCCACCTATAAGATCTAAAATGATGTCTATGTTAGGTAGCAAAAAATCATCCTTAGGAAAATCCTTATTTAGATCCTTGAAATCTATACATATATGTAATGCCCCCATTGATTTTGAGACTGATACAAGGTTTAAAACCCTCTCTATATATTCAATGGGTCTTATGAAACCAACATCAAGCAATTTTTGTAATTCTACCTTCACTAGTAATACAATTTGGGGAGGCATTTTTCTTAACTTTTGTTTCATTGGCTTTGCATTTGGATGTACTATTAAGTGAAATACTACCAATTAAGTTTCAAGTTTTAGCATATCTATATATGAGCAAAAAACAAATCTTTCTTTCCTTGAGAAAAGCCACTAGATTCTTCTATTCTTCATCATCCAATAAGGTAGCATAGAATGTGACTTGAGTTTTCTCATTTGATTTGACATTTACTAGTTGCATTTTTTCCACAAGTATTGTTGAATTCTCCTAATCCATTGTACTATTAGGTAGATTGAATCCTTCATCCTCAAGGACCTCATAGAGGCTTTCACCTTTGGATACATCCTTTATTTTTACTATTTTGTGATCAAAAAGTGCTACTTTGTGGTTTTTACTTGGAGATCTTGTTTTTATTTTTAAATTTTCTATCTTCCGACTAAAGGATTCAATCATGTCACCAATGTATGCTTATGTATCTAGCTCTATATGAAATCCCTCTTTATGGTCTCGAAAAGGTATGTGTTCTTGGATTCCCATGAACTCTGGCATAGCCTCATCATTTTCAAATGAATCTAGAACTAATGTATGTTGTTGGTCCCAGTTGATAAGTTGGGGATATATTAGTTTAAGTTCTTTGTCTTAGATGGGGGGTGAAAAGGATGTAGTGGTAATCATGTATATTAAGGCATGTTCAAATAATTTAGTGATACACATGGGTGCATTTCCAATGTTCTTGTATTCAAATGTGTTTAAACATGAGGAAGCTTCATCCTCCTCAATTGAGGTATCGTCAATGAGAGGGACCAAATTTTTGTTCAAGGTGTAACCAAGACCAATGTTCTTTATTCTCTTTTCTAGGATTATGGGTTCACACATTCCTTGATGTTTTAACCTAATTCCATTTGTACCTATGTAGCTTATGCTTTTGATTAGTTGAAACCCTTTTCTATTTACATCTACCAGAAGTGGAGGTTCTTCTTGTTCATCCTAACATATCCATTTAGAGATGTTTCCTTCATCTATGATTTTTTGTATTTAGATCTCCTCATTTATAAAATGTGGTATGTTTGAACTTTTTGCATACCTTCTCAATATGTTGGGTTGACCATATGTCTTTGGAGAAAGTGGCAATTTTCTCACATAAAAAGAATCTTTTAGGTTGTATTCACCACAACCATTCTCTTTGATTTTTGAGATTTTTTGTTGAGAAGATAATGTAGATGCTAACTTTGATGGATCAACATATGAAGAATACATGGAACTTCATCATTCTTGGGGACTTGTAACACTTTAGAGTACTTTTCTTCCATACTCTTGCAATAATAGAAGGGTTCTACATCACCATGAATTGTAATCTCTTTGTCATTATATGAGAATTTGATGCATTGATGATAAATGGATGCTACAACCTTCATGGCATGGATCCATGGGCAATTGAGAAGGATATTATAAGGTAAGCCAAGATCCAAGACTTGACATGTGGTATCTACAATTATTGGACCAACCTGAATTGGTAACTTGATATTTCCTTCGAAATCTCGCTCATTATCATCTATGTTGGGATAGTGATACCTTTTTCTCTTTCAATCACATCCTCAAAATAACCCATGTTTTATCAATTGAAGGGTACAAATGTTCAAGCCCATACCTCCATCTATCAATACTCTTTTGACTTTTTTTATAAACATAGACTTCAAGGTGTAGTGCATGATTATGGATTGTTTGAGATGGGAGGCCTTTTTTGTGAATAGTAATCGATTAGTGGATGCAATTTGTCCTACCATGGCTTGAAATTGTTCAATTTCAATATCGGTAGGTACATATGAGGATAAAAGGGATTTATCTAATACCTCTTTATGTGCGAGTAAAATTATCAAGATTTCTAAGATAGAGATTTGTGTAGGTGTTTTCTTGAGTTGGTCTAGTAGACTATAATCTATAGGAATATCTTTTGATGGTGCTTTTGATTACAAAGGGGCTCCTTGGATAGTAACCTTCCCTCTTCGTGTGGTGACTCCACACTTAGGATTTGGGCCTTGTATAGTGATCAATGAGACATGATGGTCATAACAATGTGTATTACCTATGACATTATCATAGGGGTGATTAACCTAATTATACACTTTTCCTTTTCTATGATCAAGCATCAAATTTTTATAAATACCCAAGTCATTATTTCCAGAGTTTCCAAGGTGTTGATAAAAATTTACTTCACCATGATCCATGAGGTCTTGGATTACATTTTTGAGTTTCATACAATTGGATGTCTTGTGCCATTTTATACGATGATAATCAAAATAGTCATTGTCTTTGTACCCTGCGGGTTTCATTTGTGGTTCCTCATATTGTCTGAAGTCTGTGAGTTTTATTAGATTTATTTGGATTAATTTATTCAAGACTATTTCAATGGGTTCCCCTAAGGGAGTGTATTTACGTCTTGGAGAGTAACTATTTTTCCTTGGTGGTGGTCCTTGTTAGGGATTAGCATTTTGAACATGTTATTGATTTCCCTATTGTGTGTTTATTTTGGAGGGTGCATTTATTAAAAATTTGCATCAACCACGCCATCATTAGTAAGGTTCTTATTTTAGCCCATATTCAGGGTTTTTCATTGAAACTAGATGGTGGGTGGTTGTCTTTGGAGATTTGCATGGGCCACTTAGCAATGAGGGATCTTTCAATGTTTATCCCTTTAGATATAAGTTCTTCAAACTTTGATACATATTATATTCTTAGTTGAAAGGAAACCTCTGTGTTTATATTTCCAGCAAGGATTTTCGCTTGTTTTTTTTTGAGTATAAGCCATTTGCATTTTCTTTCCTTGCATCTCCATCTTTGTAAGAAAGAAGCAAGGCTTCTCACTTATTTTTTTTTAAAGTGTACATAGTTCCTCCAAGGTGATTTTGGTATCAATATTGTAGGAAAATTGTGCTACAAATTGATCTATGATTTCTTGGAATGTTTTGATCCCTAGAGGTAGATGTGAGAACCATTTGATTTCTTGTCCACCCAAACTACATGGAAAAAGTCTCATAAGGTATGTGTCATTATAAGATACTTCCATGCAAGCCACATAGAATTCTCTTATGTGTTCCTCGAGGTTTCTATGTCCTTTATATTTATCAAACTTTGGCATTTCAAAGTTTGGATGAAATAGTACCATCATGATGTTTATGTAAATAGGTGGGGACATAGATCTTGAACGATGAATGATTTTTTAGTTTTTCCTACTTTTATGTCTTGAATTTTTGTGTTAACATTTGAATTTGTGAATATATTTCCATAGGACCAATGCTTGGTGATAGATTGTAAGTATTATGTCGAGGTATGGTTGATGAGTTGAATGACAAATCTTGATAAGGGGGAATGTTTGTGTTATATTGATTGTATGGAGTGTTTTGTGGATTGGAGTATGGTGGTGTAAATGAATTATATGGATCATATTTTTGTTGAGTAATGACACTTTGTTGAGGATTTGGTTGCAAGCCTTATTGTTTTTGTTGTTGTTGTACAAATATTTGTTGTTGGGCTTGCAATTGTTTTTTATTATATAATTGATGTTGCATTTGGAGTTGTTGTGTTTGAATTTGTTGTTGATATGTGATGTTTTATGTGGGGATGGAATTTTTTGTTGATGTTGTGGGATGATGTTTTGATGTTGAGGAGATTGTTGATATAGATGTTGTTGATGTTGTTGATATTGTTGACTTTGTTGATTTTGATGTTGTTGAGGTTGTTGATTTTGTTGATGTTGTTGATGTTGGGATTTTTGAGTTTGTTGATGCTTTGTGAAGGTGGATTCATCCCATAGTTTGTCATGTTTGCATTTTGAGCATTATATTTTGATGAGATGTTGGTATTTTGAAAACCTAGTTTTGTGTTGGTGTTTTGAAAACCTAGACTTGTGTCGGTATTCTCTATAATTTGATCATTATGCAAGGGATTGACATATATATTTAAGAAATATGTTTGATCCATCCCTTGAAAATTGAGCATTGGTTGTCTTGACACATTTAATGAAGAAGGCTTTGGTATTTATTGTATAATATGTGTTAAAATTTCATAACCAAGAGGATGATTCCTTGATGCTATTCTTGATGCTAAGGATTGTTCATTTAATGTTTTTAAATCAAAGTTTTAGGGAATTTTAGCACCATTTTGAGCAATTTTTAACATGTACAAATTTGGGTCAAAATTTAACATGGTTTCTATTATGTGACCAAGAGTTGGATCTTGTGACATCTCTAGAAGTTCATCGAGAGTGGATTCTCTAGGTTTATTGGTAATATCCTCTATATAAAATGTTTCAACTTGAGATATTTGAGGTTGTGTTTTGGTTGGTAATGGAACTTCATGATTGATATTGGGCATTATATAGGGTTGATCCATAGCATTTGTAGTAATAGGAATATTTGAACCACTTGAATTGGACTCCATGTTTTTCTTGTATTGGGATCTTGTTGTGATCATAAAACTTGTAATGAACCTAGGAGATATGGATTGTGACGTTTTACCCAAATGATTTTGTTTAAATGTTTCTTCAAATTGGACTAATAGTGACACCTTAATCAATTTTGGACCAATGTTTTGAAAGAGGTTTGGTTGGATGGATGATGTGTGTAGTGTAGGAAAAAGTATCCCTTTTTCACACTTAATTTGGGAATGGTTAACATTGAAATAAACCTAGTGTTGCCTTGATATAGTATTGTAGCAAGTTTTACATGTTCACATTAGGTTTATATCCCTTTTAGGCTAAATTGACTTAATTTTTCCTTAATTTAGTGTTGTAAAGTGTATTTATTTACACCTTCACATTAAGTTTCGGGCCCTCTTGAATTTATGACCTTCATATCATCATTAATAGGCCCCTAAGACTTTTTTTTATGCATATCGAGGCTTATTTTAGCCGAGATCCTAACATAATCAACAAATATACCTAATATCTTAACTCGCCGACATTTCCTCAACCTAAAAAGGCCTAGTGGGACCCATACACCACCTTGGGTGTATGAGTCCCACCCAGATGGGACCTATATGCCACAAGTGGTGTATGAGTCCCATTTGGCCCCTTTTTAGGGTTTTGAGTAGGAAATTAGGATCTTGAATTCAAATTTCATGAATGTCAGCTTTTGGGATCTAATAAATGGTACAATTTATATGGAATTCCTATATAAACAAGGTTTCAAATCATTATTTCACCTCAGCAATTATAATATCAACCTAGAAATCAAGAGTCAAGTATCCTAAGACTCCACAAGAGCATCATAGAGTATTCAAGAGCATTTCTAAAGCATTCAAGGGTAGATTTCTTCATCATTTGTTGCAGCAATTCAAGATCCATCATCATGTCAAAGGAATAATGCATCAAGCATGTTGTTGAGCTAGTGTTGTGATGTAGCATTCAAGATCCAAGCTTAAACATTATTTCATATCTAATTCAAGATCAAGATCTACATTCTAAATGGCCACTTCATGTTATATTGTTCATTTACATCTCAAGACATCATTCAAGGTATCATTACTCATGTTTCATGTTCATATTCCATTGTTTCGTCATAAGGTTTAATTACGTAAATGGGGTTTGACCAAGGTAAACCCCTATTTCCTAACAATCAACAAGTTTTTCTCTCTCTCTACATGTGTGATTGTAGATCTAGGTGTTTTGGAGATTGAAGGACCTTTGAAGACTAAGGAGAAAGATTGGAGAAAATTTTCCAAGTTGTCAAGTTTCCATCTACATTGCAAGATCACAAAAAGTCACCTACAGGTTGCAAATCAAGATTTTCGACTCAAAATTTTGATAGGAAGGAAGCTATAGGAGATCACTAGAGATAACCAAAATTTTATCCAAACCATAATACTAGGACTAAATTTCCACTTGTGGCATATGAATCCCAATACTACCCTTTTTCCAAATTTTAGAAGATCTAAATCAATCACTGAGAGATTCCAATTTCTACATAGAAACCCTAGTCTAGACTAAATCGCCTAGACTAGTGTATGAGTCCCAATGAGAATCAAATAGTAGAATTTTAGGGTTTCAAAGCTTGTTTTGATCACATCTTTCTTCCAAGTACCTTTATGTTCCTTCTCGGTTTGTCACTTTTTGTTTCAGTTTCATACTCTATGTCATATAGTTAGGTTTTGCATGTTGCATTCATATCTTTCTTTCCAAGCCTTTGGTTGGTGGTGAACCCATTTTTAATCTTTAATCACACCCTAGGACACCTTATTGCAGATATATTTCCCTCATTTCATCCCTTGATTCATATCTCTAAGGTTTCCTTGAATGAAACTTGAAGGAAATTAGCTTAGGTCCCTAAATCTGAGTTTGTGTTCCACCTCCCAAAAGGTGGAACACCTATTTTCTTCATTTCATTTTAGTGAACATAGCCTTTAGAACATCTTATTTCTAATTTGGAGTGCATCATAGTCCTAGAATTAGCTTACATTAACTTTGCATTAGGTCTTACATTAGTTAATTGGCATCTGTGGTTTCTAAATCTTGCATTAGTGAAAAGTGCATATAGGTTGCATTTTTGCATCTTAGATCATTCAATTTCACTAAAATTCTATAACTAAAAATAGTCAACGTAGCATACAAGTTAGAAACCTTAGAAAAAACTCATAATTTGGTGCAAAAACCCTAATCTGGGACTCATACACCCCTTTGGGCGATTTAGTCCCAGTACAGGTTATTTTTCCTAGTTTCTGAGAATTTTGTGTTGTGTATTTTTTAGCATTTGACCCTTCCAAAAACCTTGATTGGGACTCATATGCCCCTTTGGGCTAATTAGTCCCAAATCAGACTTCAAACTACCAATTACAGCATTAAAAACATCATTTTTGTACTTTCGTTTGTTGTCATTGAATAATTGTTTCAGTTTGTTGAATTTTTGTTAGATGTATTTCATTACATCTAGCTTAATTTGGTTCATTTAATGCATTTCTTAATTTCAAATTTACATTTAAAACATTTCATTTTTAGATTGTTTCATAGTGCAATTATAAAATTACCTTGTTTAGAATTTGAAAATTGTATTTACACATTTCATTCTAGGTCATTGTATTGAATTTTAAGTCTCTTTCCATTTTGATTTTGTATAGATTATGTTTCAAAAATGTTAGTATCTATCTTTTCCACTTGTTTGCAAAGAAAAAGTTAGTCAATAAGGATTTTTTTCATTCATTCAATACATTTCCTAGTTATGAGAATCTCTTAGTGTAAGAAAGTAAAAATATTGACACTTTCCTTAAATCTACACCCCCTCCTATCTCTCCTATTTGTCGAAATGATGTGATAGAAGAAGATGAAAGCATAGAAAATCATGATAATCATAGTTGTTCTTCTCCTAATACCTCTCCTACATGTGACAAAGGTATTTCAAGTGTTAGAAGATGCATTCATTGAGAATCATGGCGATGTTGAAATATTCTCTTCTATAAACTCACCTACATTGGAAGATATTAGAGCACAAGAGGATGAGATCATAGACACATTTTTAAACCTTACCTAGTCTCCATTCATCCCTTGCTTGTGAGAATGTTTTAGTGAAAGAGGATGCAGTTGTAAGGGATCATGAGAATCATATTGTAAGTGAGGATGATAGGTTGGTGTTAGATGATCAAACCTTTAAGATCTATGGAAACCTTCTTTATGTTTCCTCCCCTACCTATCCTATTTTGGAAGACATTATGGGACAAAGGAATGAAATTATGGACAATCATGACAATCACATTTGTTCTTCTCCTAGTATCTCTCCTAGTTATGAAGAAGATATTTGGATGTTAGAAAATCCAATCGATGAAATACATGAGAATATTAGTTTCTTTTCTTCCCCTACGGAAAACCTTATTGAACAAGATAATCAAACCATTGATAACTCCCTTGTGATGAAGTCATTTTAGAAGAACCAACCTTTGAATCTTACAAACATCTAGTTTGTATTTCTCCTAAAAACTCTCATCCTAGGGAGGATATCATGGTGCAAGAAAATGACAACATAAACAAGAGTAATTTGGCTTCCTTAAACTAGTAGAATTTTGAAAATAAATGACTATGTGATTAAAACTTTTAGTCACGTGACTAAAAATTTTAGTTGCGTGACTAACGCTAGTAGAATTTGGCAAATAAATGACTAATTTGGTCATTTATAAGTGACTAATTTGGTCATTTATAAGTGATTAATTTGGTCATCGGATAAAATCAAAACTAAATGACTAAATAAATGACCAATATCAGACAAATAAAAATGTCTAAATAAATGACTTACTCTATTCTTTTTCCTTTCGAATTTGATCATAATCCATAGAGCTTAAGTCCCCTTCATGGGATCCCTATCTAAGCAAGCCATTTGGCCGCCTAGGTTGCTTGGTGCACCAAAAATACCTATTGCGTGGAAGGCATTGCCTCTCAATGCAATATTAAGGCCTTCACATATTTTATAAAAAAAATTAACATTTTGTTGGTATGTGGCAACTGATCATGCTATACTGTACACCCGACATGTATCCTCGCCAGGGTTTTTTTCGCATCGTCACCAAAAAAGAAAAAAATGACTTTGTAAAAACCCTAATGAAGCTTCCAAAAAGCTTGTTATAAGGGGTTGGGATGAGGGTTACAGTATGTAGAAAAAGGCGATTATTCGTGAGATTGTAATATGATTTGCAATGGTTAATAAAATCATTGGATGGTTGCAATTTTGTGGATGTAGCCCAGATTGGGTGAACCACATTAAATTTTATGTGTTATCTTGTTTCTGCTATAATTTTCTATGTGTTTTATTTCTTTGTTTTATTGATCAAATATGCATTTAACTATTAGATAGTTGCCTTCTAACCCTAACACATTTACATTCTTTAACTTTTATTACTCATTATGTTAATGAATCATTAATGTTTTTAACTATGATTTGAAGCCAGTTTGATTTTCCTGTTGTCTTAGCATGTCAAATATATCAAAGAGCAATTGTGGTCAATTTCACTAATAAAATATTCTTTGCAATGATTTTTGGTTTTGATTGTGTGAGAATTTTTGCATCAATGTTTCGGATCACACTTCGTGATCCATCATCAGGATGAGAGTAGAGCTAAAGGAGAAAAATGAAAAGTTGCAGACCAAGAGCCACTTAGAAAGAGCACAAGGGAGAGGGGAGAGAAGGTGGCACGAGGACCTAGAAGGACTAGCCAATTGAGAAAAAGAGAATAAAATAAAA
Organism: Sequoia sempervirens; assembly: GCA_007258455.2. Taxonomy (NCBI): domain Eukaryota; kingdom Viridiplantae; phylum Streptophyta; class Pinopsida; order Cupressales; family Cupressaceae; genus Sequoia; species Sequoia sempervirens. Next base: position 57,851 of record VDFB02139673.1, on the reverse strand, counting down.
TAAAATTTAAAAAAGCTAAAAGGATGAAAAAACACTATAGAACCTCAAAAAGGCAAGCATAAAATTTCAATAAACACCCACAAAGGAAGGCAAGAGATTAATAAAAATGAAAACAATTGCATAAAGGAATGCAATTAACCAAATTACAAAAAACAAAAACACAATACAAAAATAATAATACAAAAAAATATTTGTATACAATTGTATATATTTAAATTCAACCAAATAAGAAATTAAATAATAAGAAATAGAAAAATTAATAAAAATTAAGGTAATAACAAAACAAAACAAAAACTCATATTTAAAAGACACAAACAAATAAAACTAAATCAAAAACATCAAACCAATACCAAAAAAAAACAATATCAACTACAAAAACACCAACCCAAAATTAACAAACCAAAACCATTAAAATAAAACAACCAAAACACCATACAAATTGGAAAAAACCACAAGACAAAAAGTAGTGGCATTCGTATATGTGAAAAACAAATGCATATAGGAATGCAAATAACCAAACAAAAAAATTACACAATACAAGAATTAAAGTGCAACCAATAAATAGAATGGAAATTATAACTATATTTGAAATCAAATAAAAACATAAAAACATAAAAAATCCTAAAAAACAACAAAAATTATATTTAGTATTCATAAAAATCTTATATAATAATCCAAAAATATTATAAAATACAAAATAATAATCAATCAAAATGAGAAAAAATAAATAGGAGTGTGAAAATATGTGTATATACATATATATTTTCAAGTTTATATACACCTATATATTTTCACACTCCTATTTACTTTTGCTCATTTTGATTGATTATTATTTTATGTGGTTTTTATAATATTTTTGGGTTATTATATAAGATTTTTATGAATACTAAATATATTTTTTGTTGTTTTCTAGGATTTTTATGTTTTTATTTTTTATTTGATTTCAAATATGGTTATGATTCCCATTTTATTTATTAGTTGCACTTTAATTCTTGTATTGTTGTGTAATTTTGTTGTTTGTCTGTTTGCATTCCTATATGCATTTGTTTTTCACATATATGAATGCAAATACTTTTTATCTTGTGTTTTTTGCCAATTTGCAAGGTGTTTTGAGTTTGTTTTTTTGATAGGATGGCTTGAATTTCTGTTAATATTCAAGAGTTTTACAATATGCCATCTAGACTGGGCACTAGCCCCAAGATTCACCAAAATTCACCCAAAAAATATTTGTTCTGAACCTAAAAACAAGCTACCATAGTGTGGTCCCAGCCACCAGAAACTACATTACATATTTAAAGGCTGAAGTTTAAACAAACCAGCTAACAAAATACAAAAAATAATTGCTAAACCCTATTAACAACCAAGACCACCTAACCCTAATCACCATAGATTTTGTTGAGCAAAGATTCTGAAGTCCCTCTTCCAAGCTGATTCTGTGACAGGTTCTAAGCGAAACTTCTTTTTCAGATACTTTGCACCTGCCAAATCCAAACGCCTAAACTCCATGAGCTCCAAACCTGACATATCCAAGATGAAAGGGTGATAACGAACCAAAGCATCTGGATCATCTAACAAATTCAAGTCTCATGGATGAGGGATACCCTTGTCGAGCCGGGCTACAGAAAAGGCTCTATGTAAGCCCACCAACATATCTTTATGGAAAAGACCCCTCATAATCAGACGAGCATCTGATTTGGAAACACCCACATCAGGCAAGCCAGCCAAAACCCTTGAAGAAATTTTTGAATCTAGGCAATAACCTTCAGTTTCCTCCATGAAAGCTCTCCCTGCCAAACATTTAATGGTTTCAAACTTCAGGTAGTCTGGGTGGCAGACGAGATGATGGAGCCGAAGAGAGGAAATGGGTCCCTTGAACGCAATCTACCACTTGGATCTTTTCAACTCCACAGGCATTACCAGCCCATGATGCATCTCCAATTCTTCTATAGAAACAAGGAGAATAAATTTTCTCATCCCTTTCACAAGTCACATAAACCCAACCACTGCTTATGAAATTAATGTGATAAA